>CM077182.1:3540617-3610617 GCA_039654105.1 Coreius guichenoti | reverse complement strand
ATGACATCAACACCCCGTGAAGGATCTGTGTGTGTGTGTGTGTGTCGACATCATTATTAGCGCCGGTTAGCGAGGCAATAGAGGAGAACAGGCAGTGTAAATTGCCATTCTTCATTTGGTTCATGTGTCACTGCTTTGTTAAATGCAGAATGCAGAATCTCACTTTGACGCTGGGACAGGTAAAAGTTGGTAAAAGAAGCACAAACGCAATGGTGCGCAAAAGACCACGTCAACAGGAAGATGAAGAGGGAATGACAGGAAGAGGAATTCAACACAGGTGATGCATTCTGGGAAATTAAGTGTTATTCCACCCAGGTCCACAAAAGACAGAAAAAAAAAGTATAATATTTTACATTTTTAAAAATATGATTTATATTACAATTATAATTATTATTATTAATTTTAATTTTAATTTTTTATTGGTTATTTTATTTCTTAAGCATCTGTTATGATTATGTAAAAATATTTATATTACAATTATACTAAAATATTTAACGCATAATTTTATTATATTAAGTAAATTTTGTATTCATTTATTAAATATGATGATATATAAATCAAAGTTTTTAATTTGTTAATTTTTATTTTTCACCTTTTATTAGTTATTTTATTTCTTAAGCATCTGTTATGGTTATTTTAAATATATTATTTATATTATAATTATATCAAAATATTTAACATAATTTTATAATATTAAGTACATTTTGTATTAATTTATTAAATATGATGAGATATTATTGGATATGGTTATTTAATTTCTTAAGCACCTGTTATGATTATTAAAAAAAATGTATATTACAATTATATCAAATTATTTAACAATTTTATAATATTAAGCAAATTTTGTATTAATTTATTAAATATGATGAGATATAAATCAAAGTTAATTTGTTAATTTTTATTTTTCACTTTTTATTGGTTATTTTATTTCTTAAACATCTATTATAATTATTTAAAAAAAATATGATTTATATTACAATTATACTAAAATATTTAACATAATTTTATAATATTAAGTACATTTTGTATTAATTTATTAAATATGATGAGATATAAATCAAAGTTTTTAATTTGTTTTTATTTGATTTCTTAAGCATCTGTTATGATTTTTTAAAATATTATTTGTATTACAATTATATTACAATATTTAACATATAATTTATAATATTAAGTAAATTTTGTATTAATTCATGAAATATGATGAGATATAAATTTTTTTTTAAATTTTTTTTATAAATTTTTAGTTATTGCATTTCTTTCAATTGCAATTCATCCATAATTCAACTTACATTTAACATTGAAATTATGCAACTGAATAAGATTTGATATCTGCACATTTCCAGAGCATGACACTTAAAGCATTACTTTATTTCTTTAATTTATTTGAAACAGTGTGTGTCAAAACAGGCCTTCTGTAGAAAAGACATGCTGTCGAAGTGCAGGTGAGAACGAGCAAACAGCAAAACCAGCCCCTTATATTGACACACGTTCAGGGACGTTCGCTCACACACACACGGTCATAAAGATTCCTCTTCAAGATGGTGTCGGCTCCAACAAACTCAAGCTGGACCACCCAGCACTGTATATGCTCACCGCTGTGAGTTATAGCACATAAATACGGCATCCGACGTCAGTGACAAACGGGCCGGCCGCGCTTCAAGAGGTGACAGTCGGCGCCTTGATTCTCACCGTCTCTGTCTCCCCAATCTAAACAACCAAAACGTCTAAGACAACATCACATGCAACCTTCACGTTCTGCCAACGGGCACAGGTTAACACAGGGCAGCGAGAAGCAAGTGACGAATCTGTTCTTTGTTCGTACGACAGGCCCGCTGAGAACATTGTGTTCACTTGAAGTGCTTCTGGCCAATTAAAAGCCTCCTCTCTCAGCACTGCCTGCTGCTCTCCAGGTCGCTCTCGGGTAGTGAGTGAGAGTGACGTAGGCCTGAGATCTCATGCTGTGTTCACGTTGCCTCTGGCAGGGCCTTGTATGGAATAAAAGCACTGGAGAGGAGACTGCCAGTCACACAAAGGCTTGGGAAGAACAGCCTGCGAACAAGAGCGCCGCAGAAGGTCTTAGCCTCATTAGCGTAACGAGAGATGCACGACGAGGCTCATCGAAGCATCTGTCGAGTGTGCCTTCGCGAGACGTACTGCATTTACACAGCGGCGTTTACACTGTCAACAGGCCTCGACTGCTTCGCAACAAACATTCGCATTCAAACTTATTTGCATAGCGCTTTTCACAATACACACCATTTCTAAGAAGCTTTACAGGAAATCATACTGTTGTGTCTATGATTTACGTCAATAAAATCAAAATTGTGTCATTTACTCAACCTGGAGTTGTTCTTATGTCACATACCCTTCTTTCTTTTTTGGACCGCAAATGGAGAATTTTTTAAAAATGTCCATATAATGGCAGTGAATAGCGACCAGCATCAAGAAAAAGTATCACCAAAGTCCTTTTAAGACGAGTCATTTCACTCGGCGGCCATCTTTGAAACGCCTCTCGTCTCATCTCTTTGAATGGGGAAACATCAAATTCTCCAAAACTGTTCGCCAAACTCACGATTAAATTTCATATTTGAAATCACCAATGAAATCTGACAACAACTGTCTCATAAATTTACTTTCTAAACGCTTGAATCATGACAAAAAACAAAAGCTAATGTGCATGCGCAATCCTAAACACTACCTGTTTCTATAGCAACCGGCGCTTCTAATGGCAGCTGCAGTGATGCGATAACTTTACTAATCAACGATTGGCTATTTCATTTAGAAGGCGGGGCTTATTCGCCATATTGGGCATTGCACTTTCTCCCATTCATAAGTAATCGGAGTGCACCGTCTTCCTATATATAAAGTCTTTGCTATCACACAATGATCCCATGTGACACGTGTTCTAGGAGGTATACAATAGGGTTTGGTGAAAAACAAATTTAATGTATTTAACGAAAATCCTGAGCTTGGCCGCTGTCTTCTGTTCATTCAGACTCACTCAGAAAACACACAGAAGTTGTGAGAAATCAGGATTAATAAAATTATGACATGAAACACAATCCCTATACCTTCTTCTCTGAGGTGAATATATCTGTTGTGTTTGTCCTAACAAGTGATCACGTTCACATCTGAGCTCCGGTCCGGAGATATTTGACTACACAGATACTTATTTGGGATTCCTAGCGTTGCATTTCATGTTGCGTTTTTATTAACCTTGATTTCTCACAACTTATGTGCTTTTTCTTCACGTTTCACAGAAATGTTGAGCACAGAAAACCAACAGCCAAGGTCAGGATTTTCGTTAAATAATATTAATAATATTAATAAATTAATATTATATTAATATTAATTTTGGTTTGTTTTTTACCGTATACCATATCATATATTGTATAAGTATTGTTATATTAAGATATTTAAATATTGGTTGGTTTTGTTGTATTAAAATATTTAAATATTAATCGGTATTATTCTATTAAATCTAAATCAGAATATATAAATATAAATCAAAAATTTTTTTAATTTGTCAATTTTTTTATTTTTTATTGGTTATTTTATTTCTTAAGCATCTGTTATGATTATTTAAAAAAATATTATTTATATTACAATTATATTAAAATATTTAACATATAATTTTATAAATGTTAAATAAATTTTGTTTTAATTTATAAAATATGATGAAATATAAATCAAGTTTTTAATTTTTTACTTTTTATTGGTTAATTCAGTTCTTAAGCATCTGTTATGATTATTTAATGATCATTTTTAAACCCCTTTTATGTCAAGTGTTTTGAATTACTATTGGGCATGAAATGTGCTATACAAATACATTTGCCTTGCCTAAATAGGCAAAAATTCAGTCAACTTTTATTAGTTTTAAGATATTAAAATATTAATCGATATTATTCTATCAATAGATTTAATCAGTACTGTTCTATTAAGGGATTTAAACATTGGTGTTTATTGTTAAGGGATTTAAATATTGGTTGTTTTGTTCAAAGCAAAAATAAGTGATTCTCAAAAAACTTTAATGAAGATATGATCAGATGTCGCAGGTGAAAAGTCTGATGCTCGAATACACGCCGGGAGACAGTAATTAAGGGATTCAGCCCATAGTCGGTTTTGTTTTAAGTGAGAGTAGACCGTTCTCAAATCCCCTGCAAGACAAATGAGACGGCACTGCGGTAAACACACTGGAGCGCCTACCTAAAGAAGTTCTGAGAGAGAGAGAGAGAGAGAGAGAGAGAGTTACGCGTTTCTCCTCCGGTGCATTATCTGGTCTCGAGCGTGCATGTGTACCTATTCATTTGACTGGAGGGTAAATATTTGTCTTGGCAGTGTCAGCAGGGTTCTGGCCTGAGTAAGTGGCACTGAGGGAATTCTCCCATGTTCCGGGGGGAGAGACGGGCACTGGCAGCGCCTCACAAAGCCCAGCTGAGCTCACTGCCAGTGGTCCGCACGTGGAGCCGGCACGCTGTTTTTTCCCTTCGTGCATCTCTCGTATAAAAAGCGGACGGAGTCACTGCAGCTCTAAATGTCAAGTGTGATATAGAGGCACTTACGTCAAAATGAGATAAGATTACAGTGGGCTCTGCTGGGGCACCGAAGGCAGAACCCTCAAGTGCACCAGGAAAATGCATTAGTGCATGACAAACAGAGCGAAAGAAAAGCGTCTTTCTTACTTCCAACGCATCGAATGCAACTGTCCACGACATGTCTTACACTCTAAAGAAATTCTGTGGACATGTTACCACAACTTGCATAAATGCATGCTTGCAAGTTCTAATTTATTCATTTAATTAACCTTTTTAGTTGCAAACGGTAACACTTTAGTTTAGGGTTCAATTCTCACTTTTAACTAGTTGCTTATTAGCATGCACATTACTAGGGTATTGGCTGTTTATTAGTACTTACAAATTAGGAGTTCATTGAGGCAAAAGTTGTAGTTAATAGTTAATATGTGTTCCCCATACTGAAGTGTTACCTTGCAAACGTTATTTTGATATTGACATGTTGATCATTACATCAACTTAATATTGTGTGTTATTTAAACTCAAATTTCTGTGCTAATGTGCTTTTGGTTGAACATTATTTCTTTAAACAGGGCCCCAGATTAAATTTGAGAGCAGTGGCACCAGGAAAATTTATCATAAAGTTAATTTAATCATAAAATTACTATTGTTTTGCGTTGTTTTGTTAATAAGTGCACTTGCTACTAATAATAAAAGGAGCACTCTTTACTTGTTTTCTGTGTAATTCAGTCACAATTCGTAGTAAAGTTTTTGTGACTTTTTTTTCCATACTTTGTTCCATATATTAGGAAAGGGGAGTGGAAATGGCTAATAAGTCAAATAAGTGCTCATCTGCCGCCATCTACTGGTTATAGTGGTCATTTCATGTCTTTTTTTAAATAAAAGTGTTTGTTTGCCACAAAGTGTTAGTTCCCCTTCGAGGGAACTCGCACTGCGTCGTCGTGACGACACTTTGGGAACGCCCTCAGTGTAGCGCGTCTGAAGCATGAATGAAATCTATTCCAATCCTGATTGGTGCTGCGTCATGATGTAGTAGATGACGGCATACCCGGAAGCTACAAAGGGACGTCGGCTTGCACAACACATTAGCTTTTGCTCTTCAGCTAAGCGCTCTGTGTTTTGTGAGTCTACCTGTGAGTTTTGTCGGCCGTCTACCAGCTCCTCGCACCAGAAGGTGCAGAAGGAGAGTGTCGCTTCCTGCTCCCCTCCCGAGGGAGCTTGGCAAAGGAGGCGGCGCTCTCGCAGAAAGGCTTCTGAGCCGAAGGTCGATCTGAGGACCGTCCTTCAGGCGAAGAAGGCTTCCAGCAAGCGGTCTAAGCTTCGGCCGGGCCACTGAGAGCTGTCCCCCCCGGGGTGGAACAATTGAGGTCGCCTCCTCCCCAGAGCTCTCAGGAAATCAGTGCTGTGTTCCCGCTGTCCAGTACGCCTCGGGCCACATTGATTTCCCGCATACGCACGCTGCTCCAGCTGCCTCTAGAAAGACCTGCGGCTGGGCGGCGAACGCGTCCGCACACCGAAAATCATTCCCGACTGCTCCCTGCCAGTCAGCCGCTTCAGGGGGTCAGGAACGAGGCTTGGTTGACTCCCGAGGCCAGCCTCGAGAGGCTGGTTCCCTTTAGCAGATTATCTCAGCGCATAGTCATGCCTTCCAAATATATCTGCATGGGCCCTGCGTACTGTAGAGCTGGGTTACAGACTGCAGTTCAGTTCCCCTCCCCCAAAGTTAAACAGGGTGGTCTGGACTGTGGTCGGCCCATAGCAGGTTCGGGTTATGGAACAAGAAGTACAATCCCTGTTAGTGAAAGAGGCCATAGAACGTGTTCCTCTGCCGGACAGGGAGTCCGGGTTCTACAGCCGGTACTTCATAGTTCCCAAGAAGGATGGGGGGTTGCGTCCAATAATAGATCTCAGCCACTTGAATCGTTCTCTGAGGAGATTCAGGTTCAAGATGCTCACAATTCCAGCCATCGTGAGTCAGATCCAGTTCAATGACTGGTTCGTCACGATAGATCTGAAGGACGCATACTTTCATATTTCCATCCTTCCATGTCACAGGAAGTTCCTGAGGTTCGCTTTCGGGGGCAAAGCGCACCAATATTGAGTTCTTCCCTTCGGCCTAGCTCTTTCCCCTCGCACCTTCACCAAGTGCTCCGCTGAGACTCCAGGGCATCCATGTACTCAATTATATTGATGACTGGCTCATATTGGCCAAGTCGCGCGAGACGGCAGTTCGGCATCGAGATGTCGTTCTGTCCCATATCAGGTGCTTGGGGTTGAGACTCAACACAAAGAAGAGTGTGTTGACGCCTTCCCAGAGGACGACGTTCCTGGGAGTCATATGGGACTCGACGGCAATGCGGGCACAAATGTCTCCCGCGCGCATAGAGTCCATACGGGCGATGGTCTTCAAAGTGAAGCTAGGCTGCAGCCTCACTGTTAAGCAGTTTCAGAGACTGCTGGGGCTCATGGCAGCAGCGTCCAACGTAATACCTTTTGGCCTGCTACACATGAGACCCCTACAGTGGTGGCTGAGAGCCAAGGGGTTTTCCCCGAGGGGAAATCTGTTCCATATGATCAGGGTAACGCACAGATGCCTTCGTTCCCTCGTCATATGGAAGAAACCTTGGTTCCTGTCCCAGGGGGCAGTGCTGGGAGCATCATGTTGCCGGAAAACCGTTTCAACAGATGCCTCCCTCACTGGCTGGGGCGCAGTCATGGACGGCCACTTTGCAAGAGGTCTGCGGGAGACCCGGCTTTCCTCCTGGCACATCAACTGCCTGGAAATGCTGGCAGTCTACAAAGCGCTGAGGAGCTTTTTCCGGACCTCCGCGGCCACCATGTCCTGATAGGGTCAGACAACATGTCTGTAGTCTCGTATCTGAATCATCGGGGGGTCTGAGGTCGCGCCCTCTATGCAGACTGGCACACCAGATCCTCCTGTGGTCCCAGGGGAAACTGTCGTCTCTCAGAGCGATGTATGTCCCCGGGGACCAAAACCAGGGAGCAGACGTCCTGTCGAGGCAGGGGCTGAGGCCCGGGGAGTGGCGACTCCACCCAGAGGTGGTGGAGGCCATGTGCGTGAGATTCGGCCCAGTGGAAGTGGATCTGTTCGCGTCTCAAGAGATGTCCCACTGTCCACTGTGGTTCTCTCTCAGGCATCCAGCTCTGCTGGGGCTGGACGCCATGATACAGACGTGACCGAGGCTGCGTCTGTACGCATTTCCCCCGATCGCTCTGCTCCCGGGAGTCTTGGAGCGGGTCCGCCGAGAGGGCATCAGCCTACTTCTAGTAGCACCCTGCAGGCTGACCCGGGTATGGTTCTCGGACATTGTAGCACTGCTAGACGGCCTCCCGTAGCAGGTCCCTCTGAGGAGGGATCTGCTGTCTCAGGCAGGGGGCACGATATTCCACCCCCGGCCAGAGTTGTGGAACCTCTGGGTCTGGCCCCTGAGGGGGCTCGTTACCTAGAGGCTGGCCTGTCAGCAGGTGTTGTCGAGACCTTACTCAGCTCCAGGGCTCCTTCCACCAGGAGACTGTACAGCCAAGAATTTTCCAAGAATTTACTTGGAGAAGTCTTCACAGTGGAGGAAGTCAGACCAGTTGTTGGTGTGCTTTGGCTCACCCAAGAAAGGGCTGCCTGCATCTAAACAGACAATCAGTAATTGGATTGTCCAGGCTATAGCCACGGCTTATCAGGTGCGCAATCTGCTTTCACCTATGGCCGTGAGGGCTCATTCCACCAGGGGCATGGCCTCCTCGGTGGCCCTCCTTTCTGGAGTCTTGCTTCAGGAGATCTGAAGCAAGATTCCAGATCACACCTTCATAAGATTCTACAGTCTGCAACTCCCTGTGACGCCTGGCACCAGAGTGCTCGCGTCCTAAGTGTGCCTGGGCTTCCAGCTTCACACTGGGACGAGCGTGATTACGGTGTGGCATAATGGGTATTTCGTTCCCAAAGTGTCGTCACGACGACGCAGTGCGAGTTCCCTCGAAGGGGAATGTCTCGGGTTACGACTGTAACCCTTGTTCCCCGAGAAGGGAAGGAGACACTGCGTCTCGCTGCCACACCTATCACGGGCAGAGCGCTTGCTTCATCACAAAGCTAATGTGTTGTGCGAGCCGGCGTCCCTTTGTAGCTTCGGGGTATGCTGTCATCTACTACGTCATGACGCAGCACCAATCAGGATTGGAATAGATTTCATTCATGCTTCAGACGCGCTACGCTGAGGGCGTTCCCAAAGTGTCGTCACGACGGCGCAGTGTCTCGTTCCCTTCTCGGGGAACAAGGGTTACAGTCGTAACCGAGACATTTTCCTACACCTTTAAACTTTTAGTTTTACAAATCATCACATTAAAAATAAATAACATTAAAATTGGATAATATTTAGAGCTTTGAAGTGCTGGAGAAAGTGTAAACACCTTGAAAGCCCTTGAAAAGTGCTTGAATTTCACTCTCATAAGGTTGTACCAACCCTTTAGAATCTAAAGAACCTTTTTCCAAAAGGTTTCCGAAAGTTTAGATTATTAAAAATTTCTTCACACTAAGAAATTTTTTTTTATTTTAAGAACTGTTCACTGAAAGGTTCTTTTGTGGAACCAAAAATGATTCTTCTATGGCGCCGCTGTGAAAACACAGTTTTTAATAGTGTAGTATGCATGTGCTAACTGTCGCAAAGCACTATAAATCCATCTTTAATCCCTCTCAGATATGTTTTCCCTTCCTTGGAAATGTGCTTAACTCTTCCCACTGTGTTCGTGGCTCTCATCTCTGCGCAAATCTCCACACCTGCCTGGCCTCCGAGGAATCCCCCTCATCCCGGACGAACCCCCACTCTAAGCGGGTTAGACTCGCGGTCCATGTCAGATGGGTGAGCGATGACTCATGCTGCTCATCAATGGCGTAAATCCCATCAGTGATGCTCATCAATGCTAATTAGGCCCAAATCTGCCAGGCAGGAGGCCTGTCGATCTGCACAGCACTTGGTTCCCGATTGCTTATTGATTCGATTTACCTCTTGTGTCACGACAGCCCCCGCAGACCAGTGGCGACTCAAAGGGACAGGTGACGAAGATCATAGGGAAGAACATTAGAAGACCGTTTCATTACCACAGAAAAGACAAACAACACGACCAGCTGGAGAGAATACAGACGTCTCTTTGCTCATTAGTGAGGCATCTGGCCACCTCCGATCATTCATGACGTTAAGTGCATAACCGCCTGTACGTACAGTATGTCCCAGGGTTGGACAACGTTTAGAAATGGAGAATTTGAGAATTTAAAATTAGGAAATGAAGGAACAAAAAACAAGGACATCAGCGAAACAGCCAACACGGGAAAAGACCTGACAATGAACACATGAAACATCGGGGTTCAAATACACAAGGGTTAACTGGCAAAATAAGACACACCTAGGAAACAATTAGGGAACTAATGACAGGAGCCAAATGAACTACAAAACAGAGACAGGAAACTGAATTGTATTGTAATAAAAGATAAATTGTAGAAGAAATTGTAATAATAGATTTTAAAACAGGTAATGCATTCTGGGAAATTAAATGTTGTTCCACCCTGGTCCAAAAAAATTGACCACAAAAAAATGAAAAAAATAAATAAATAAATATTATGCTAAAATAATATATTAAATTAAATATTTTTTTATAATTAATATAATTATTTTATAATTAATATAATTATTTTATAATTAAATTTAATTATAATTAAATAAATAATTTGTTACATCAAATAAATAATTTCAAACATATCTACATTCAAATTTGAATGACATTTATGCATCTTGTTTGCAACCTTAACCTCTGTTTTGTAGGCGAACACTAGTATCATTAACAATATTTTTTTTTCTCTCAACACTTCCCACTGGAAGTTTGTTTCCGCCACAGAATAAAACAATTTAAAAGACAATTGTGACTTTTTATCTCACAATTCTGACTTTATAACTAGCAATTCTGACTTTATATCTCACAATTCTGACTTTATATCTCACAATTCTGACTTTATAACTCGTAATTCTGACTTTATATCTCACAATTCTGACTTTATAACTCGCAATTCTGACTTTATAACACAATTCTGACTTTATAACACAATTCTGACTTTATATCACACAATTCTGACTTTATAACACAATTCTGACTTTATATCTCACAATTCTGACTTTATATCCCACAATTCTGACTTTATATCTCGCAATTCTGACTTTATATCTCGCAATTCTGACTTTATATCCCGCAATTCTGACTTTATATCTCGCAATTCTGACTTTATATCCCGCAATTCTGACTTTATATCTCGCAATTCTGACTTTATATCACGCAATTCTGACTTTATATCTCACAATTCTGACTTTATATCACGCAATTCTGACTTTATATCACACAATTCTGACTTTATATCACGCAATTCTGACTTTATATCACGCAATTCTGACTTTATATCTCGCAATTCTGACTTTATATCTCGCAATTCTGACTTTATATCACGCAATTCTGACTTTATATCTCGCAATTCTGACTTTATATCTCGCAATTCTGACTTTATATCACGCAATTCTGACTTTATAACTTGCAATTCTGACTTTATAACACAATTCTGACTTTATATCACACAATTCTGACTTTATATCTCGCAATTCTGACTTTATATCTCGCAATTCTGACTTTATATCACGCAATTCTGACTTTATAACTTGCAATTCTGACTTTATAACACAATTCTGACTTTATAGCACACAATTCTGACTTTATATCTCGCAATTCTGACTTTATAACTCGCAATTCTGACTTTATATCTCACAATTCTGACTTTATAACTTGCAATTCTGACTTTATATCTCACAATTCTGACTTTTTAACTCTCAATTCTGACTTTATATCTCGCAATTCTGACTTTATATCTCACAATTCTGACTTTATATTACAATTCTGACTTTATATCTCGCAATTCTGACTTTATATCTCACAATTCGGACTTTATAACACAATTCTGACTTTATATCGCACAATTCTGACTTTATATCTCGCAATTCGGACTTTATAACACAATTCTGACTTTATATCTCGCAATTCTGACTTTATATCACGCAATTCTGACTTTATATCTCGCAATTCTGACTTTATATCTCGCAATTCTGACTTTATATCACGCAATTCTGACTTTATATCACGCAATTCTGACTTTATATCTCGCAATTCTGACTTTATATCTCGCAATTCTGACTTTATATCTCGCAATTCTGACTTTATATCCCGCAATTCTGACTTTATAACTCACAATTCTGACTTTATATCTCGCAATTCTGACTTTATAACACAATTCTGACTTTATATCTCACAATTCTGACTTTATATCTCGCAATTCTGACTTTATATCACGCAATTCTGACTTTATATCACGCAATTCTGACTTTATATCTCGCAATTCTGACTTTATATCCCGCAATTCTGACTTTATATCTCGCAATTCTGACTTTATATCACGCAATTCTGACTTTATATCTCGCAATTCTGACTTTATATCTCGCAATTCTGACTTTATATCTCGCAATTCTGACTTTATATCACGCAATTCTGACTTTATATCTCGCAATTCTGACTTTATATCACGCAATTCTGACTTTATATCACGCAATTCTGACTTTATATCTCGCAATTCTGACTTTATATCACGCAATTCTGACTTTATATCACGCAATTCTGACTTTATATCACGCAATTCTGACTTTATATCTCGCAATTCTGACTTTATAACTCGCAATTCTGACTTTATATCTCGCAATTCTGACTTTATATCACAATTCTGACTTTATAACTCGCAATTCTGACTTTATATCTCGCAATTCTGACTTTATAACTCGCAATTCTGACTTTATATCGCAATTCTGACTTTATAACTCGCAATTCTGACTTTATAACTCGCAATTCTGACTTTATATCTCGCAATTCTGACTTTATAACTCGCAATTCTGACTTTATAACACAATTCTGACTTTATATCTCACAATTCTGACTTTTTAACTCTCAATTCTGACTTTATAACTCGCAATTCTGACTTTATATCTCACAATTCTGACTTTTTAACTCTCAATTCTGACTTTATATCTCGCAATTCTGACTTTATATCTCACAATTCTGACTTTATAACACAATTCTGACTTTATATCTCACAATTCTGACTTTATATCTCACAATTCTGACTTTATAACACGCAATTCTGACTTTATATCTCACAATTCTGACTTTATATCACGCAATTCTGACTTTATATCTCGCAATTCTGACTTTATATCTCGCAATTCTGACTTTATATCACGCAATTCTGACTTTATATCTCGCAATTCTGACTTTATATCTCGCAATTCTGACTTTATATCACGCAATTCTGACTTTATATCACGCAATTCTGACTTTATATCTCGCAATTCTGACTTTATATCACGCAATTCTGACTTTATAACTCGCAATTCTGACTTTATATCTCGCAATTCTGACTTTATATCTCGCAATTCTGACTTTATATCACAATTCTGACTTTATATCTCGCAATTCTGACTTTATATCACGCAATTCTGACTTTATAACACAATTCTGACTTTATATCTCACAATTCTGACTTTATATCTCGCAATTCTGACTTTATAACTCACAATTCTGACTTTATATCTCACAATTCTGACTTTATATCACACAATTCTGACTTTATAACACAATTCTGACTTTATATCTCGCAATTCTGACTTTATATCTCGCAATTCTGACTTTATAACACAATTCTGACTTCATATCACACAATTCTGACTTTATATCACAATTCTGACTTTATAACTCGCAATTCTGACTTTATATCTCACAATTCTGACTTTATATCACACAATTCTGACTTTATATCTCACAATTCTGACTTTATATCACAATTCTGACTTTATAACTCGCAATTCTGACTTTATAACTCGCAATTCTGACTTTATATCTCGCAATTCTGACTTTATAACTCTCAATTCTGACTTTATAACTCGCAATTCTGACTTTATAACTCGCAATTCTGACTTTATAACTCGCAATTCTGACTTTATAACTCTCAATTCTGACTTTATATCTCACAATTCTGACTTTATAACTTGCAATTCTGACTTTATAACACAATTCTGACTTTATATCTCACAATTCTGACTTTTTAACTCACAATTCTGACTTTATATCTCGCAATTCTGACTTTATATCTCACAATTCTGACTTTATATCTCGCAATTCTGACTTTATATCTCGCAATTCTGACTTTATATCACAATTCTGACTTTATAACTCGCAATTCTGACTTTATATCTCACAATTCTGACTTTATAACTTGCAATTCTGACTTTATAACACAATTCTGACTTTATATCTCACAATTCTGACTTTTTAACTCACAATTCTGACTTTATATCTCGCAATTCTGACTTTATATCTCACAATTCTGACTTTATATCTCGCAATTCTGACTTTATATCTCGCAATTCTGACTTTATATCACAATTCTGACTTTATAACTCGCAATTCTGACTTTATATCTCACAATTCTGACTTTATATCACACAATTCTGACTTTATAACACAATTCTGACTTTATATCTCGCAATTCTGACTTTATATCTCGCAATTCTGACTTTATAACACAATTCTGACTTCATATCACACAATTCTGACTTTATATCACAATTCTGACTTTATAACTCGCAATTCTGACTTTATATCTCACAATTCTGACTTTATATCACACAATTCTGACTTTATAACACAATTCTGACTTTATAACTCGCAATTCTGACTTTATATCTCACAATTCTGACTTTATAACTCGCAATTCTGACTTTATATCGCAATTCTGACTTTATATCGCAATTCTGACTTTATAACTCTCAATTCTGACTTTATAACTCGCAATTCTGACTTTATATCTCACAATTCTGACTTTATAACTTGCAATTCTGACTTTATAACACAATTCTGACTTTATATCTCACAATTCTGACTTTTTAACTCTCAATTCTGACTTTATAACTCGCAATTCTGACTTTATATCTCACAATTCTGACTTTTTAACTCTCAATTCTGACTTTATATCTCGCAATTCTGACTTTATATCTCACAATTCTGACTTTATAACACAATTCTGACTTTATATCTCACAATTCTGACTTTATATCTCACAATTCTGACTTTATAACACGCAATTCTGACTTTATATCTCACAATTCTGACTTTATATCACGCAATTCTGACTTTATATCTCGCAATTCTGACTTTATATCTCGCAATTCTGACTTTATATCACGCAATTCTGACTTTATATCTCGCAATTCTGACTTTATATCTCGCAATTCTGACTTTATATCACGCAATTCTGACTTTATATCACGCAATTCTGACTTTATATCTCGCAATTCTGACTTTATATCACGCAATTCTGACTTTATAACTCGCAATTCTGACTTTATATCTCGCAATTCTGACTTTATATCTCGCAATTCTGACTTTATATCACAATTCTGACTTTATAACTCGCAATTCTGACTTTATATCTCGCAATTCTGACTTTATATCACGCAATTCTGACTTTATAACACAATTCTGACTTTATATCTCACAATTCTGACTTTATATCTCGCAATTCTGACTTTATATCACAATTCTGACTTTATAACTCGCAATTCTGACTTTATATCTCACAATTCTGACTTTATATCACACAATTCTGACTTTATAACACAATTCTGACTTTATATCTCGCAATTCTGACTTTATATCTCACAATTCTGACTTTATAACACAATTCTGACTTCATATCACACAATTCTGACTTCATATCTTGCAATTCTGACTTCATATCTCACAATTCTGACTTCATAACTCGCAATTCTGACTTTATAACACACAATTCTGACTTTATATCACACAATTCTGACTTTATATCACACAATTCTGACTTTATATCTCGCAATTCTGACTTTATATCACAATTCTGACTTTATAACTCGCAATTCTGACTTTATAACTCGCAATTCTGACTTTATATCTCGCAATTCTGACTTTATAACTCTCAATTCTGACTTTATAACTCGCAATTCTGACTTTATAACTCGCAATTCTGACTTTATAACTCTCAATTCTGACTTTATAACTCTCAATTCTGACTTTATATCTCACAATTCTGACTTTATAACTTGCAATTCTGACTTTATAACACAATTCTGACTTTATATCTCACAATTCTGACTTTTTAACTCACAATTCTGACTTTATATCTCGCAATTCTGACTTTATATCTCGCAATTCTGACTTTATAACACAATTCTGACTTTATATCTCACAATTCTGACTTTATATCTCGCAATTCTGACTTTATATCACAATTCTGACTTTATATCTCGCAATTCTGACTTTATATCTCACAATTCTGACTTTATATCTCGCAATTCTGACTTTATATCTCACAATTCTGACTTTATATCTCGCAATTCTGACTTTATATCACACAATTCAGAATTTATATCTCACAATTCTGACTTTATATCTCTCAATTCTCACTTTATAACTCGCAGTTCTGACTTTATAACACAATTCTGACTTTATATAACACAATTCTGACTTTTATAACTCGCAATTCGCAATTCTGACTTTATAACTCGCAATTCGCAATTTTGACTTTATAACACAATTTTGACTTTATAACACAATTCTGACTTTATATCTCGCAATTCTGACTTTATAACTCACAATATTGACTTTATAACAATTTTGACATTTGCAAAATTTGCATTTGCGAGTCCATATCTCGCAATTCTGACTTCTTTTCTCAGAATTGTAAGATATAAAATTGCAATTCTGAGGAAAAAAAGACTGACTTTTTTCAGAATTGAAAGTTTATATCTCGTAGTCGCAACTGTGAGTTTATATCACGCAATTCTGAGAAAAAAGTCAGAATTCCGAGATAAAAAAGTCGCAATTACCTTTTATATATTTTTTTTTCAGTGGTGGAAACAAGCTTCCAGTCCCACAGAAAGAGGCTCTCAGTATGGAGCAGTCTGGAGAGCTTGAGAAATGCATGTTCGGTGTTAGTTAGTGTAAAAGCAAGTTGAAACATTCCCTCTAAAATGAAAACAGAAAACCGGGCCACATTTGCACTGTAAAGTCTGAAGCCACCCCGAAGCATACAAATCTGGGCCCCTGGTCAACACTGATTTTACTCCATATGGGAAATTTGCACTTTTTATTACAAATTGCGCATTAGTCTAATAAGAACCAGGCAAGACACAGACTACACCTCCCCAAAATGCCAACCCACAGCCAAGCACATCTGAAAGGGTCGTTCTGCTCGGAAAAGTCGTTTCAGGCCAGCCAAGTCTGCATTTTTCACAACGTTTACCTTGATTTAACTGTTTACAGTATCAGTGAATCATAATCAGAAGCATTTTTAGAACAACAGCATGTAGATTACACAAGCCTCAATCCAAAATAAATTCAGCATTGCTCATTGTCGTTACAGATCTCTCTCGTGGGACACACCAAAATAGACCATAAATGATGCACAAATTAAACTCCCGAGCGTCACAACTGTGATCAAGGTGGAAATGTGATGTCTCATCTGTCTTTGAGGCCATTCTGAGCCTTTCCAATAAGGTGATGTGCTGTTTTTTCCACTGGTTTGAGCGCGGGTGACATCAGCGCAGGGCAGCGAGGGGCTCTGGACGGGCTGTGATTGGGTTAGCGACTCTAATGGCCGAGTCTGTGGAGGGACTGCATTAACCTCACAGCCACACTACTGATTACATTCATAATACTAATGAGAACGTGTCTGGTGTCCCAAATCAGAGTAATAGAGCCTAACAGAAACCTGAGAAAACACACGCGCACACAAACCTCCTGCTCTCCATCTGTAACATGATCCAGCTGCTATAACGGAGAACAATATCTCTGAAACTCTCTGAATATACAGAACCACAACTGACTTTCTACACTGCATTAAGATTATTGAAGTGCGTTTTACAAGAAAACACTATTTCAGTCTTTCTCCTTCGAAATTTCACATTTAATTCAATGTGTCACTTGCCATTTCTTGGTAATTTTTTTAATTATTTTAAAATATTTTTTTAAATAGACATCACAATTCTCCCATGTACAAAACAGTTTACTAGAGGTTCTGACAAAATGTTAATTGCTGCTGTCTATTTAAAAAAAAAAAAAAAAAATTAAATTTGAATTATTAAAAAAATAAACAGTTGAATGAATGATTCTTAGGGCCCTATCATACACCCAGTGGGCCGTTGCAATGCGGCGCCAGGCGCGACTCAAGTGTTTTTTGCTAGTTTCAGCCCGACGCAGTTATCATTTTCACGTCCAGCGCCACATTGTTCAAATAGCAAATGCATGGGCGTGCTGGTCTGAAAACCAGGTGTGTTCAGGCGCATTGTTGGTGCGTTGCTATCTTGAGGAACTGAAAACGACTGCGCCATTGACCAACACAAACCTGCTCTAAAGTCAATAGTGCAGTATTTTTTGTGTTATTTAAAGGGCGTGTTAGTAATATGTGCCTATAGGCGGGTGCACAACGCGCACACTTATTACACATACAGGGATGTGCAGCAGCAAACAAACATTTTTAAATATTAAAAATAAAAGGATTCCTCTCTGGAGAAGCGTTCAGTCTTTCCGCTCACATGTAAATAGCGAATCCGCCATGGTGCAAGCACAGCTGGCTTTTAAAGGGAATGGGAGATGAGACTCTGATTGGTTTATTGCACGTTACGCCCAAAACACACCCATGACTCATTAAGAGAAAAGGGACAACCCTGTTAGACCTTACGTCAGGAGCGCAGACCATTTTTCCCGTCGTTAAACTAGCAAAAGTGGACTTGCACTGTGCGCTTTAGACCAGTGGTTCCCAACCTTTTTTATTCGAAGTCCCCCCTCCTCTCCGAATCAATACTGCAAGGAAACACAACCCCCCCCCACCCCCCAACCAAGCCTTGCCTTTTTTATTCACAAAAACATTTGTGAACATGTATTCTAGTGTTATTACTTTTCATGTTATTATTATTTTTAAACAAAAGAAATTCAAGCTATATTAACCTTCAGTGTTCTTTTTTGCAAACATACTTTGCAGACATTCAACTTAAAAGTGCTTACTCTGCTCAGTTATACAGTACAATAAGTACAAATAAGCACAAGTCAACCTGCCATACCAAACAAGACCACAGGGAGATACCAAAGGAACGCATATAACTACTATACGGATCCATTCATAATTAATAAACACTGAAATGCAAATGAAAAATAAAATAATTCTGAATGTGTGAAAACTGAGTGTGTGTCATCAGTGAACAATCCCTCTGTCAGAACAAACAATCATGTCTATGTTTGGAGCTGATGCCCATGTGTACATAAACACCACAGATCCTCACTAACTTCTCCAAAACACGCTTCTTCGGCGAGCATCCGTTATAAAACACTCACAGTACATTCATTTTGACAACTACGTGAATATATTGAACTGAGTTCATGCAGAAATATGATGTTATAGCGATCAGTGAGCCGAAAGCGCACATACACGGTTTGCTTGGGCATCAGTAATAACGTACTCGCACTCCTGCATGTCACTGTAATCGTCTTTACCTTCATTACAATCGTTATCCAAACAAAACTTTATTCAGTGAGCCGAGAGCGCACATACACGGATTGTTTGCGCATCAATTATAACGGGCACGCGCGCGCCTAATGTATGTCATTGCAATCGTCTTTACCTTCGCTTACAACAGCGCCTTTTTAGCGACACTGGTTTTCTTTATCCAACTGAAATGTGTAATTTGCGTATCCTGTATTCATGAAGCGGTGGGGTGTTTTGATCCGCCGTTCAGTCTGTATTTCACACAGCGAGATTAGAAACGCTTTGGGTTGCTCCGAATCCAAAACAATCACAGAATATGTACGAGAGAGGTGGTTCTTTGTTGTAATTTATTTTTTAATTTATATAATTTATCTTTTATTATTTAACGTATCAGTAATACAATTTTATGAATTATATTAATATATTAAAATTAATTTTAAGTTATCTCGCGGCCCACCCGGAGGATCACTGAGGCCCCCTAGTGGGTCGCGGCCCACAGGTTGGGAACAACTGCTTTAGACCATGCGCTTAGATCGTTAAAATAGGGCCCAATGACTCACTCAAAGACTTGTTTCATTACTGGATGAATCAGCGTTTTTGAACGAATCACTTGAATGAATGATTCAATGACAAATCCATTTTTAACAGTCACTTATCGCCACCTACTGGTGTAACGATGTAATTGAAGCATCAAGTCACTTTCAAAAGGAGATTTACTCTATTTTGATCTCTTCTGTAGACATCAGCAGTGTTGGGGGTAACGCATTACAAGTAACTTGAGTTATGTAATCAGATTACTTTTTCAAGTAACTAGTAAAGTAACACATTACTTTTAAAATTTACAGCAAAATATCTGAGTTACTTTTTCAAATACGTAAAGCAAGTTACTTTGTTTTCCCATTTATTGACTAACAGCTCTCCTGTCCCAATGTTGAGAAAAATCGTAAGTGTAGAGGCATTGTGCGTAAACATGATGGATATTGTAGTTCTAGACTAAATGTGAGCAGGCATTTACTAATCTCACTTGCACAAAATCTGTCAAATGCAAAATCAGAGCCTCCAATAATTAAATATGTTAAATAAAACAAATATTTTTATGCATTTAATCTCACTTTATAAAGTAATGTACTTGCTGCTGACTTTTGATGATTCAGTTAAACCATAAGCAAAAATTAATTTAATTAATTTTTAGTTTTTATTGGTGAAGTAAGTTAAATTTTTTATCTCCTGCATCCTGTTCTTCTGCAATCCAGAACGGCAGCACAGCTGAAAGGTTTTTTTTGAGCTGCGCCCTCTACTGTACACGCGTCAATTTACATTTCCTTCAGCCTGAGGCTTATTATTTAAAGGGGACATATTATGCTCCTTTTCACAAGATGTAATATAAATCTCTGGTGTCCCCAGAATGTGTCTGTGAAGTTCTAATAGATAATAGATCATTTATTATAGATTGTCAAATTTGCCCCTATTTGGGTGTGAGCAAAAACGCGCCGTTTTTGTGTGTCCCTTTAAATGCAAATGAGCTGCTGCTCCCCACCCCCCTTCCAGAAGAGGGCGGATCCTTTACACGAGCTTCGGATACTCCGCCAACAACAAAACAGGCGAATCTCACTCAGAAATAACCAGTTGTGGAGTGTAGCCTTACATGTTTGAACCGGAGTTGAACACAGATGAGAGACTCAGGAAGAGGTTGACACTTTTAGACGTTTCTGAATGGTTAGTGGATACATTTATGTAACGTCAGTTGTTGTGGAGTTACGTTGATTCAACTCATCGACTAGCATGTACCATCATGTTAATCTATAAATTGTTATATAGGTGCTCGTGTGGGAACGTAAAAAAGTCAGTCTAAAATTACTAAAATGGACATGGTTAGCTAGCTGATACAGCGAGTAAACAGAAATGGCGTCTCTGTGCTTCTCACTCAGGGGTGTGTCTATGCTAAAAGGGCCAATCATCAACAGTCATGGGCGGGGTTTCCCTACTCTTACGTAGGAGTTGGGGGAAATATGAAACCGCGCGTTATGAAAGATTGATAATGATTGATGGGGATTATAAAAAAAGTATTGGGTGGATTTTTACCATTATAGGCTGGTTGTTTACACACACTGTGGACACACATCAGTGTTCAAACACCTTATAAAAGTGAATTCTGCATAATAGGTCCCCTTTAAATTTAGGTGTGAAAGGGTCTTTACATTTGCCCAAAAATTGAACTTTTATGTTATAAAAAAACCCCAAACCAAGCCCAGCCCAGGTGAGAAAAAGTAATGCAAAAGTAACGTAATGCATTACTTTTCTTAAAAAGTAACTAAGTAACACAATTAGTTACTTTTTAAGGGAGTAACGCAATATTGTAATGCACTTAAGTAACTTTCCCCAACAATGGACATCAGTGTTTATATCCGAACTATAGACTTTTATCCCAGTACTTCTGTGATAATTGAATGATAATGTGTGGTTGACGGTTTGTGAAGCTGTTTCATACCTATACATGACAACTGCTTTCTCTGGCAAATCGTTGTCATTTAGGAATAAGATTGCGTGGGTGTTTGAATCGAGATCTTTTAACAATTAATCATCTCTATTGTTTGGTTTTAGTTATGTTAAAAATCTCCCAGCTAAGGCATTTTAAAAGATTTAGTATTACACAAAGTTAAACAGTAATAAACCCAAAAGATACCTGGTTGAATTCTTCTCAGAAAATCAATAATTTACTTTTAACAGATGGCAGTGCTCCAGACAACATAAATGACAGCAAGAACAGCCCGGTGACTTTTAAAAGGCATATATGACACAAACTCTCTTTTCCTAGAATGGCTGAGCACGCGGGACACAGGCTTCATTGTCTGTCGAAGGCTCAGAGCTGTCCTTGCGTTTACAGCTGGCGGCTTTCTCTGAAGCATGAAGAGTTTTCCAGAAACCAGGAGCATCTTCTGAAGCTGGTGTTTAATGAGTCAGAGAAAGCATGGTGCTCAATGGTGCCATGCATGATTGAATGACACCATCCACACTACCCACAGACCAAGGTCCATTTGCAGGTGTCTGTGATGCTGAATACGGGAAATGTTCAGGCAGACGTTCACGTAAATGATGTTTTGGCAATGTTTATACAATGTTTATACAATGCTGCTTATGGACCAACACTTCGGCTATGCTCGGAACAGAACACTTGCATAGGGTTTTGTGTTATGCCTTGTGCTAAAAGATTTTTTTCATAAAGATATTTAGCATACTACTCTTTGTGTGATGTCAAATAATAAGGAAGTTATGTTAAAACTAGCAGTTGATCTTCTGGGCTAATCGTTGCACTGGAAATGCAAAGTGAAGTCGAAAATTGCGGAACATTTGCATATTGTGTACAATATAAGAGGTTGTTTACATTAAATATTTTTGGGGAAATTGTCATGTCTTGTCATGCAGTAATACTAATAATACATTTAATGATCCATTATAATATATGTAATAATAATAATACTACATTTAAAATGACAGATATTTTAATATATTTAAACTATTACTTTCATAATTATCTTTCATAACCACAAGAATAATATTAATATTAATAATGATACATTTTATAATACATTTTAATATATGTAATAATAATAATACATTTAATATGAAAAACATTTTCATATATTTGAATTATTATTGTTATAATTATTTTTTATTTCCTCAATAATAATAATACATTTAATGATCCATTATCATATGTAATAATAATAGCAATAATAATATTAATAATACATTTAATATGAAAGATATTATAATATATTTAAACTATTACAGTTATAATTATTTTTCATTACCACAATAATAATATTAATAATAATACATTTAATGATACATTTTAATATATGTAATAATAATAATAATACATTTAATATGAAAATATTTTAATATATTTAAATTATTATTGTTATAATTATCTTTTATTTCCTCAATAATAACAACAATAATACATTTAATATGAAATACATTTTAATATATTTAAACTATTACTGTTATAATTATCTTTCATTACCACAATAATAATATTAATAATAATAATAATAATAATACATTTAACGATACATTTTAATATATGTAATAATAATAATAATACATTTAATATGAAAACTATTTTAATATATTACTTTTATAATTATCCTTCATTATCTCAATAATAATAACAACAATATTACATTTAATATGAATAATGTTTTAATATATTACTTTTATAATTATCTTTCATTACCTCAATATTATTATTATTATTATTTTTATTCTAAAACATTTAATATGAAATATATTTTAATATATTTAAATTATTACTGTTATAATTACCTTTCATTACCTCAATAATAATAATAATAATAATAAGTTTAGATAATAGTATATATATTATATATAATAGAAAATAATAATAAGTTTAAAGATTTATGACTTCAGTGGTGCTAAACATAAATAGATAAAACATACACTCAATCAATCAATCAAAGATCAAGACACATACTACACTACTGTTTTTTAAACATTCTGAAATGTACTATTCCTTAAACCGTATCCTTAGAGCAGACATCCTAATCCCAGATGAGCAGGTAATGAGGGAAATAAAATAAAAGAGTATTGCTTGAGTCAGCATCATTCAGGGTGTATGGGGACCTTGAAAGTACAGGAGCGCATCTTTGTGTGCGTATAGACTTTTGCCAGTTTGCTGTAACCATGGCGACGAGAGTGGCAGGTGACGTGTGGAGACATAGGCTGAGGAGGAACTCGTCTACAAGCACAACATCCTCTCAGACGTCTGACTCAGCATGGGGAAACAACTTCCGAAAACTGCAAACACAATCCAAAACACCTAGCAACCATCTCTCATCACCCTAGCAACACACTAAAAATCACAACTGCACAGCAACCACCCAAAATACTCAGCATTGTGGTGAGTTTTGCAGGGTAAGCATCACTCCATCTACTTAAATCAAAATAACTTTTTATATTAAAAGTTTTTAATAATGTATGTACAGCGGGAACACTTTCACTAATATGATTACAAAATAGCTGATGTCCAGCATTTTTTTTTTTCTACCAAATTCTTCAGGGGATGCACAATAGGGAGGAGTTAAACCAGAGTTCATAGCAAAAGAATTATGCTCCTAATTATTGCTCAGCGGGAGATGATCATTGAACACAAATGGATATTTACCCTGATTAGTTGCTACATTTTTGACTTGTAAGCACTTTCTAAAATAAATAAAAAAATAAAAAAATAATCATATCAAGAGCTTAAGAGACAATAGCTATGTTCCCATCTATTTTTAATGCAAATTTTAGGTCATTGCATAAAAATAATGCTGGACAGAAACTTCAAAATGAGCATAAATTCTAAATATGTGCATTAAAAAAACTTTTACGCTTAATTGAGGCAGAAAATTCTTCATCTATAAACTATGATGGAAACACATTTACAGAATAAATCCCTCAATGCACAACAAAAACTCACATGACTTTTGGATAAACTAACCAGTGGACCAATCACATCGCAGCATCTTAAATGTTGGTTTGGTGGTTCTGAAACATCTCAGCCAAAATCGGCCATCAAAATGATTTGGTTTCAATCCCTCCTGAAGCGTCTCACACAATTGCATTCACAAACACCAGCATCCGAACGCAAGAGAACATGACAGCGTTTACAGAGTACAACAGTCCGGTTCCGGAAGTAAAAACTCCATTCATTTTCTCCATAGGGAAATTGATTTTGAACGATAACTTATAAATCTTTAAAGACAGCCCGACTGTGAGCTACGAGGTTGTTAATTGATAGTATTTGCTTCTGTTGAAGGCGTCAGCCTGCATTATTTCAACTTAGTTTTAAAATAATCATGTTTAACAGTGAAATTCCTGGTGAAAAACTACATTACCCATGATGCTGTACAGAAAATTCCACCAATCATAGAGTCGAAACAAGCAACACAAGCCAAAAGATCTTGTTAGCTCCGCCCACTCTCATGAAGCACATAATCCTGTTGATCTCTCTACGCTCTCAAAATATTTAAATGCTTGTATATATATGCATAGTTTGCAATAAACTTAAAATATTTTGTTTTATATAATCAACATTTGTAAATGAGTAGTTTTATATTCCTCCATAGTTTTTAATTTGATTATGCTGTTCGCAATGCATCATGGGATTGTAGTTCTCTTGTCCCTTTGTATTTCTGTCCAATTTTCAAATATTTTTTTTGCTTCAGATCATAGTTTGTAGTGTAATTCACCTCGTAGCCGCTCGTCTTGGTTCATGGCTTATAACTCTTTAACAAAGCCTTTTTATTAATCCCTATGGGAAAAATTAATAGAAAAAATACTTCCGGAACCAACGCTGCTGAAAAAGGCGGAGTCTACTGCGTTTCGTCTGCGCACTCAAGTCATTTATAATGCACGAAAAAAGAGCCACAGCTTTTTTTCACTATACAACTGCAGCAATTCCCATTTTTATTACATATATTTTGCACCAATTTCCCAGGAAGTGACATGGGATACAAATAATGCTTTATACGCAAATATTTTAGGCCTATGCGATATTCCAATTTTGCACACAAGTTAAATTCGCAACGCTGGATGGAAATAGCTAACGATGTCATAAATATTAAAGCCCTGTTCAGACTGTCAGTCCAATCCGATTTTTGTGCATATCTGATTGAAATTTAGCAAGTGTGAACGGCAAATAAAAAACATGAAATGCAATTTTTGCAAATCTGTTTTGAGCTACATTCATATGTGGTTTAAAAAACCTATTCAAATCACATTTCTGGAAATCCATTTCATTATAGCCTTCACATAACCTACATTAATCACAATTTAGTCACATTCTGATTATCTCTGCATCATGTAAACTAGATAAAGCTAAAAAAAACCACTATAAATTATAATAAAAAGGCTTTGGTTAAAGTAAAAAAAAGAGAGAAAGAAAGGCTACTATCCTCCATCCCCAGTCTTTGTTATTTCTTCCTAAACCTCAGTCTAAATTCTGTTCATTTTTTCCCCTCATAATTGTCCTTTTCCCGGAGCACAATTCCATACAAGCAGGAATCCCTCTCGCGCCTGAGGCTGACCGCTCTCTGTCCGAACACCAAACAAATGAGCATGCCAGCGCACGCTTCTCCTTCTCGCACCAAAGACCTCAAGCAAACGGAAGCGTTAAGTGCCTGACGAAGACGCACCACTTTTCTGGCTCATATCTGCCATGAGACAAGAGATAATTGGGGAAACTGGGACAGGGTGGATCTTTCAATCACTTTCTCATGCTTTTAGATCTCAAGAACTTTTGAACGAGATTAGAAGCAGACTGTTCCTGATTTATCGGAGCACTGCGACTCAGTAATTTAGTTTTAAATCTCAGCCAAAAATAAAAGTTGTCATCATTTACTCGCCCTAATGATGTTCTGAAGACTTTTGTTCTAGGAGAAGGCCTTTTCCATAAGATACCAAAAGAATGGTGATGCAGGTTGTTGACCTCTCAAATGACCATCATAAAACTAGTTTGACTTGTGCGCTTTATTGCAAACCATACGATAGCTTTGTGTGACAAATAGATGGAAATGTAAGTTATTATTCACTGAAAATCATCATATTATTCAACTCCAATCATATTTGAGTATTGCATGCCATTGAAAAATCTGAATGTGTCAAAGTGCAAAAATTATGAGGTGAAGATGATCAGTGAATAATGAATTACATACATGCATTAAGTCTTTTCCATCATATAAAGCTATTATATAACTTTAAATGCCCATTCACAACAAGAACTATAACAAATATAGCTGCAAGCAGCAATTACCAGGGCCAAGCACAACAGAAGCAAACAAGGAAGCTAGCAGCAGACCAACTGCAAAAATGAGTAAAGACATTTGGAGACAATTTTAAGCAAAAAGGTTGAAAACCCACATAAATACATTGAGTTGTATAGAGACAATTTCATGTTTTGTTTAATTATAGCGCCACCAAGTGGCGCAGTCCCACCGCTTTTTTTGTGTGTGTGTCCTCAGAGTGCCCCCATACACAAGCGTGTCAAATTTGGTGAAAATATCTCATTTCGTTTAGGAGTTATAGACATTTGTATTTATGAGCATATAAATAATAACCCACACCTGCTTTGAAAGTATTTTTTTGCCACTTACTATCAAATGTTTGACATTTGGCCGAAAGCAATTATTCAACACGCTATGATTCCGTTCCTACGGTGGTTTCGTCTCGATCAGACTAACGGTTTCGAAGATATTCGCGAAAGTTCTTCAAGTGCTAAATCACAACGTTGCACAAACCATAAGGCGAAACCTAGCATGTTGGGTATCGTTGGACTAGGCAAGGATTCAGAAATCTAAGGAGATGACTCCCGTGAAAATAAGTCAACAAAATCCAAAGTTATAAGCATGACTTGAATTCCAAAAACTTTTTGTTGGCATTGTCTGAAGATGATCTGGTTCAATTTTCATGCAAATCGGATAAACTAGGAGGAGTTCGAAAAAGTCGTTTTTTTGGTGGGAAAATTGGGCGGGAAAATGAACAATATTCGAATCGTCTTGAGCACAAACGTGAGTGCAACTTTGGACAGTTGGTGGCGCTAGAGGGATTGAGTTAGAGACTCCAAATTTGCTATGGTGACAGTTCAGACTGTCCTCTATCTGTGTGCTAAATTTCACAACTTTCCCACAAGCGATTCTATGGGCTGCCATAGACTTCCACAGCAGCCCCTAATAACAATAACTCTATTAGAATAGGCAATGGACAGAGGAACGATATTATTGGAATCACCTTCAGAACAACTTTTTTTTCTGCAGCACATGCTTATAATAAACAAAACATCATCGTCCATTAGTGTGGATGCTAACATACAGTAGTTATTATTAAGGTTATCATATATAGTTATAGGCCTTAAAGGCAATGAAATCAAAATTGACAATTGCTATTTTTATGGAATATAGCAGTATTTATTATAAATTATTTATCCGTGCACATCATTATATATTTTTTTATGTTTTTTTCATTATATTTTATTCATGTGCCTCATAATTTTTTATCAAAATAATGTCCCCTCCCTCTGATGACGAGGGCGGGGCAACCTGTCACTCACATGGGATCAGCCAATAGCAAACCACAACCATCCAATCAATTCCCAATGGGAAAAATCAAGCCCCGCCCTACATTTATTCTTGTTCCAGAAGCGTTTCACTCGGATATACGTTACAATAGATAAAAAAAGATTATTGCAACATCTGTTTCAGCCCAACTTTGAATATACAGACTACTTTTATAATGCTTTTCTTACATACTGTCAGTTCCACACTCACTTTCATTACATAGAAAGGAGTAGCCAGAACAAAGAAAGTCACAGAATGATAACAGAATGCTCATTTTTGAGTGAATCTTTCCCTTATCAGGTCGGCGTGATGAGCCGAAGCCAAAATAGCGTGTTTGTTGGCTGGCTGTTCCTGCGGCCTTCTGGACGTGTTCCTCCTGTATTCCTGCTCTCTCTCTCTCTTCTCAGTCAGTTTGCTAAGTGGAGCGTTTCTCCCCGCATTAACGGCACGCTGCTGTTAAGTTACACACATGGCTCTCGCTTCCATTAACGTCAGACTGAATCACGTCGTCAGCGTCAGAGCTCGTGTACGCGCCGTGTATTAGCAGATGCGTTCTGCCCTGTGACTGACGTGAGTTAGGGTGCATGCAGAAACCACACAAAGCTCTGGATCACTGGGAGAAGTTGCTACCTAGACACAGCAACTGCATTTCATGGAGCAATACTGATTATTTAACATGCATGTGATGCATTGTAGTGATATAACCTGCAGCCTTGCGGGGAGATATGAATGATTCATAATTCTTTATGGAAAAAGATGAAACCAGTTTTCCACATCTAATCCACAGTTAGATATTTTTATACAGTTAGACACATGATTAAACAAATCAAGAGTAAACACATTAGGGAGGGATGGACGATACAGAGAATATAATATACAGTACCAGATTTAATCAAATTTGTGATGCATTAACTTGATCAAAAGTGACAGTTAAGCAAATGTTTCAAATAAATGTTATTCTTTTGAACAACTTTCTGTTCATCAAAGAATCATTAAAAAACGCATTACGTTTCTACAAAAATATTAACTGGTTTCAATATTGATAAGAAATGTTTATACTGTATATATATACACTCACCTAAAGGATTATTAGGAACACCTGTTCAATTTCTCATTAATGCAATTATCTAATCAACCAATCACATGGCAGTTGCTTCAATGCATTTAGGGGTGTGGTCCTGGTCAAGACAATCTCCTGAACTCCAAACTGAATGTCAGAATGGGAAAGAAAGGTGATTTAAGCAATTTTGAGCGTGGCATGGTTGTTGGTGCCAGACGGGCCGGTCTGAGTATTTCACAATCTGCTCAGTTACTGGGATTTTCACGCACAACCATTTCTAGAGTTTACAAAGAATGGTGTGAAAAGGGAAAAACATCCAGTATGCGGCAGTCCTGTGGGCGAAAATGCCTTGTTGATGCTAGAGGTCAGAGGAGAATGGGCCGACTGATTCAAGCTGATAGAAGAGCAACTTTGACTGAAATAACCACTCGTTACAACCGAGGTATGCAGCAAAGCATTTGTGAAGCCACAACACGCACAACCTTGAGGCGGATGGGCTACAACAGCAGAAGACCCCACCGGGTACCACTCATCTCCACTACAAATAGGAAAAAGAGGCTACAATTTGCACGAGCTCACCAAAATTGGACAGTTGAAGACTGGAAAAATGTTGCCTGGTCTGATGAGTCTCGATTTCTGTTGAGACATTCAGATGGTAGAGTCAGAATTTGGCGTAAACAGAATGAGAACATGGATCCATCATGCCTTGTTACCACTGTGCAGGCTGGTGGTAGTGGTGTAATGGTGTGGGGGATGTTTTCTTGGCACACTTTAGGCCCCTTAGTGCCAATTGGGCATCGTTTAAATGCCACGGCCTACCTGAGCATTGTTTCTGACCATGTCCATCCCTTTATGACCACCATGTACCCATCCTCTGATGGCTACTTCCAGCAGGATAATGCACCATGTCACAAAGCTCGAATCATTTCAAATTGGTTTCTTGAACATGACAATGAGTTCACTGTACTAAAATGGCCCCCACAGTCACCAGATCTCAACCCAATTGTATATACACTCACCTAAAGGATTATTAGGAACACCATACTAATACTGTGTTTGACCCCCTTTCGCCTTCAGAACTGCCTTAATTCTACGTGGCATTGATTCAACAAGGTGCTGAAAGCATTCTTTAGAAATGTTGGCCCATATTGATAGGATAGCATCTTGCAGTTGATGGAGATTTGTGGGATGCACATCCAGGGCACGAAGCTCCCGTTCCACCACATCCCAAAGATGCTCTATTGGGTTGAGATCTGGTGACTGTGGGGGCCATTTTAGTACAGTGAACTCATTGTCATGTTCAAGAAACCAATTTGAAATGATTCGAGCTTTGTGACATGGTGCATTATCCTGCTGGAAGTAGCCATCAGAGGATGGGTACATGGTGGTCATAAAGGGATGGACATGGTCAGAAACAATGCTCAGGTAGGCCGTGGCATTTAAACGATGCCCAATTGGCACTAAGGGGCCTAAAGTGTGCCAAGAAAACATCCCCCACACCATTACACCACCACCACCAGCCTGCACAGTGGTAACAAGGCATGATGGATCCATGTTCTCATTCTGTTTACGCCAAATTCTGACTCTACCATCTGAATGTCTCAACAGAAATCAAGACTCATCAGACCAGGCAACATTTTTCCAGTCTTCAACTGTCCAATTTTGGTGAGCTTGTGCAAATTGTAGCCTCTTTTTCCTATTTGTAGTGGAGATGAGTGGTACCCGGTGGGGTCTTCTGCTGTTGTAGCCCATCCGCCTCAAGGTTGTGCGTGTTGTGGCTTCACAAATGCTTTGCTGCATACCTCGGTTGTAACGAGTGGTTATTTCAGTCAAAGTTGCTCTTCTATCATCTTGAATCAGTCGGCCCATTCTCCTCTGACCTCTAGCATCAACAAGGCATTTTCGCCCACAGGACTGCCGCATACTGGATGTTTTTCCCTTTTCACACCATTCTTTGTAAACTCTAGAAATGGTTGTGCGTGAAAATCCCAGTAACTGAGCAGATTGTGAAATACTCAGACCGGCCCGTCTGGCACCAACAACCATGCCACGCTCAAAATTGCTTAAATCACCTTTCTTTCCCATTCTGACATTCAGTTTGGAGTTCAGGAGACTGTCTTGACCAGGACCACACCCCTAAATGCATTGAAGCAACTGCCATGTGATTGGTTGATTAGATAATTGCATTAATGAGAAATTGAACAGGTGTTCCTAATAATCCTTTAGGTGAGTGTATAAGGGCTGTCAAACGATTAATCGTGATTTTAGGAGTGAGTTTATATAATTATTATGCATATATGAATACACACATATGCATAAATTTAAGAAATATTTACATGTATATACATATTTTATATATAAATATAACAAATTTATCTTAAATATATAAATGCATATGTGTGTGGTTATATATACATAATACACAGCACACACATATTATGTAAATCCAAACTTTTATTTTAGATGTGATTAATCATTTGACAGCACTAATATATATGTATATATATGCTTTGTCATTATAGTGTATGTATTAAATATGATAACATTTAAAAAAGTTAAAATGTAAAAAAAAAGTGGTGATACCTATTTTGGGATATTCAAGCTAATTAAATATTTTAATTCTCTGATTATTTTATTGATCAGATTACTGGTAAAAGACATCTTTATGTATTATGTAAACGATAAAATCTAATATCACAAAACTACGACTTTGTTCTTTGTAACTTTGCAGTTTTTACATGCACGAACAGCTATATTACACACTAAAGGAAAGGTCAAATCAAAAAGCACAATAGCTGCCCTTTAAATTCAGTTCTAGATGATTTTGCAGGGAGTATCTGATTGATGACGCAAGCACAGAGACACGGTGATGATGAGAGCCAGCTGTGGCTTCTTCTACAGTCCCCAGCGTACAACCGCTAGATATATTTGGGTTTATATCTTACTCTGTGTGATCGGATCTCATTTTGGTGCCACGTCAAGTTTAACGTCAATGTTTTCTTTTGGTCCCGACCACAGCTTGGGGTTGCCCCAACAATCGGCATGACATTACAGTGTGTTTTTAGCACAGCTTGCATTCAGTGTTATGCATTTAGAGTCAGACGGAGCAGAACTTTTTGGCCCTTCCATACCGATGGCAGCGAACAAATCCAACGGATGTTAGAAAGCAGGCATCTTTCCAGGACCCGAGGCCGGCAGAACCACAGACCGCGAGTGGGACGGACTTTATGGAGGTTAATGGAGGTTCTGTGTTGTTTTGGGCCGGAGCTGCTATGAGCAGCGTGTTTCCCTGTCCGTTACAGTACACTACCTTGATTGCAGCTTCTGTGCGGCTCTCATGGGAAAAACAAACCCACGTAACTGCAGCATGATCCACGTGAGGCTTGTTCTGAGCGACTGGCGCTCTTGTAGCCATCACTCTGACAATGTACACACATCTGTACTCCGCATGTGCTTTCACAGGAGGGAAAAAAACGGGTTTGTAACGCTGAATTATGTTCACAAGGGGTCACATTTTTGGCCCCGGTTTGAACATGAGTATTCAGTCTAAGACAATCATTTAAATCCATATGAATTAGAGAATATCATGTACTGATACTAATTAAGATCACTTTTTTTAATCTACTTAAGGAAACAAGATTTGTTTACCCTGTTTTAAAATGCACAGGTGGACAAACAAAAGAAAGCATTTGTACAGTAATGATGGAGATCTCTCGTGATTCATTCACAACAAAACATTTCCATGCAAATGCCATGACTCAGGACTTGCCATCACACACACTAAGACGAGGGGATTTGAAAGACGAAATCCTGCTTTAACCTACTTCCCACAAATCACGTTTCAATACGAAGGAATTCAAACATCAAATATGCCAAAAGTGAAGCACATTGTCTGTAAATGAAGTAAGCTGCTTTTAAGAGGCTCTTTTGTTTTTGTGCTCTACTAGAACAGGTTTTCCTGCTTGAATGTTGATTATTTTCCTCATATTCTCTATTGTTGCAGCTCCTCTCTTCCCAGTCTGTCAGTAACGCTCTGTTTAGTTCCTGTCTCTATGAAGCCCCTCCTTCTGAAAAGCACAATGTGCTCTGATTGGTCGGCTGGAGCAGTGTGTTGTGATTGGTCAATCGCTTCACGTGTGTTTGGGAAATGTCCCGCCCCTTACCATAACCGCCAGTTTTAACACACTACTAACTAACTCAACCAGGCCCCGCCCCTTTATTCTGCGTATGACTTCGGCGGAAATATTTTAAATGAGGAATATTGTGACGTTTTAATGTTTTTGCTTCTTTTACCCATATAGTGTTCAAGGTATGGTTGCACCAGCCGTTTGTAAGTTCTTAAATAAAATGGAGCGTAAAGCCCACACTTAGTAAATACTAGCTAGTTTGTAACTAACGCTGTACTTTATTTGTTTGCAGCATTTCTTCTCAAGGCAGAACGTAGCTAGTATGTCATACGCTCTCCGTAAAGTAATGCATAGTCGCATACTATGATGTTTACCCTTGATGGGAGGGTTAACCCTAACCCTAACCCTAACCCTATCCAATAGTCAGCAGAAGTTGTGTTGAAATGCAGTTTAAGGTTGTCTGGCTATCACCAGACCAAGCTCAATCTTTTAAGATTGAACATTGGTCTGGGGAGTCTGCTCTGTATTTTCTATTGCACAAGAGGTGTGATCAACGAGCATTATTCAAATGACTCTGTATGCAATTGGATAGTCCTTCAACCAATCAGACCACAAGAGGCGTGATCAACGGGCATCGATCCATCGCTGCTCTATCCGTCATTGTGTTAAACCCGCCAATAGCACGCCAGGTGGATAAGCCAGTCTGTGATTGGTTCCCGCAAATGTGTAACAGAAGCAGGATAAATTAATGTACAGGTTTCCAGCCTGAGCTGCAGGGCGAAATCAAATCGCTGGCAGATCAGTTTAAGGTTGATTCTAATTTATTTTGCCGCACTCATCTTATGGTAAAAACATGTTTCAAATGAAATACGATAATTAATCATAAATAAGTACTTTTATATGTAAATAACATTTCAGAAAATGTATTTGAAGTTAATAGCAATAAAAAACACTGATAAATGACATTGGGTTCGTGTTGAAGAGCCGCTAACAAAGTCATCTGGTCACTTTAGATTAGGGTCCAATTCTCACTATTAGCTATGACTTTTACCTCAATAAACTCCTAATTTTTGCTTATTAATAGTTAGTAAGGTAGTTGTTAAGTTCAGGATTAAGGGATGTAGAATATGCTCATGCGGAATAAGGCATTAATATGTTATTTATAAGTACTAATAAACAGCCAATATCCTAGTAATATGCATGCTAATAAGCAACTAGTTCATAGTGAGAATTGAACCCTAAACTAAAGTGTTACCAGTAATTTGGTTAAACTTTATTTTGATGGTCCACTTTAGACATTGTACTAAATACACTGTACATTTTTTTTTTTTTTTTTTTTTTTTTTTACATTTTTAAGTACAATCAACTTGGATTTTAACTGACTTAAAAAATGAGTTGAATCTTGTATAACAGTTTAAAATTGCTTAACTTATTTTGATGAGTTAAAGCAATGTAAAAACATATGTTGTCATAACTTATTGATCATATCATTTTTCACAGTGTATAATTACATATCAACTAACACTAGTAGAGTGTTAGGGTTCGGGTTAGTAGAATAAGTAGCAAAGTAGTTGCAAAGTTACTTATAGTTAGTAGAATGTCTAAAGTGAACTATCAAAATAAAGTGTTACCAATAATTTACTCACACAATCTCTCTCTTAGAATGTGAACGAGTGTAAATGCATTAAAAATAAGATCAATCTGCTGTTTTATTCCAACCATTACTCCTGGTCAGAGGCTTCTGTAAATATTTAGTTTTTACGAAGAGTCACATGTCAAATAAGTTTATTGGTGCAATTAAAAAAATGTTTAGTATCGCATACTGTAAGTTGTAATTTAGTGCCCATTTACGTCACGACTTTGCACAGCTGGTGCAACCGGCATTTTTTGCCATTTTGTATGGTTATGGCCTATGCATCTAGACTGTTCAGACTTTTTTTAAGGAGCGGTGAGATTATGGTGATTTTTCAATGCATGCTATTCCAATTTACAGTCTTTTTTCACATGGAAATGCATCACACATAAATAAAAAGCAGGGAAAATCTGTGTCAACAAGAACAACACACACGCCACAAAAGTTAATTTCCTAGAACGAAGGGGAATTGTTTCTAAGTAAAATACGCACCCAATGCCTTCCTTACCACAACAACCTAATCCAATAAGAGACTTTGTGGTGGACAAGAAAGAACGAGAGCGAGCGAGAGGGAGTGCTTAGTGCTGAATGGACAGTCCTGAGAGTGAATGGGGATATCATGCCCAGCGGCCCATTCTGACATTAACACAGGCCCTTATGTACCCTGAGAGCCCGACTAATGATACGATCCCAGCACTGCCAAACAGAACCACTGGGGCTCTCAGGGGTGTGTGTGTGTGTGTGTGTGTGTGTGTTTACATCGCTTTAATGGCTCCAACCAGCGTCATACACTCACTGCACCCTCTCATCTGTGACACAGATGAGCACTTCCAGAAAAATCCATTTTCCAATGTATGCGTTTATACACAATTACTCTATTAGAGAGAAAGGGATAAAACAAACATTACAAGAAAGTACAAAGAAAGTACAAAGAAAGAAAGCAAGCTACCATGTAACTACGCTCAGAATGGAATATCACGTACTGTTTACTATTTATTATTGTTTTTAAGTGCAATCAATTCATATTTAATATGCATTTATTAATTGCAATAAAAACGAATTAATAATTTTGTCTTTTTAACTATATTTTGTTTACTACTTGTATGTGAAACACACGCCATATGCAATGTTCCCACATTTGAACAACTAATTTCCGTGACTTTTTCACATGGGATTAGGGGATTAGGATATTTAACAGATAATTTTGATTCAGAGTGATTTACTTACTACTTGGAAAGTCTGTCGAAATTCAGCTCTATGGCTTGTGAGAATGTTTTATACGACATAAAATCAACATTTAGCCAATGCAAAAAATAAATGTTCTTACTCAGCATTTTGTCTTGTTTTTAAGTACAAATATCTACACATTCTCAAATGAAGATACACGTGCTTATGAACCAATGGCATAAGATGTTAAGTCTTGTTTTCTGAAAAATGTATCAAAATTAAGTGAGGTTACACTTTATTTGGTACCACTTTATTTTACAGTGTCCTTGTTACACATGTTACATGTAGTTACTGTAGTAATAACAGTCGATTATGCATAATTACATGCAACTAACCCTCAACCAAACCCTAACTCTATAGTAAGTACATGTAGTTAATTATCACTCAGTACTTAAATTTATAATTACACTGTAGCACTACAACACCTTATAATAAAGGGTTACACTTTATTTTAAGGTGTCCGTGTTACAGTGTAATTAGGCATTTAAGTACTATGTAATATAATTAACTACATGTACTTACTATAGGGTTAGGGTTAGGACTGGGGTTTGGTTTAGGGTTACTTGCATGTAATTATGCATCATTTATAGTTATTACTACAGTAACTACATGTAACAAGGACACTGTAAAATAAAGTGTTACCTAATAAAGTGTAACCCATTATTTTAAGGTGATGTAGTTACATTGTACTTACTCAAATAAGTACTGATTATTAATTAACTACATGTACTTACTATAGAGTTACGGTTAGAGTTAGGGTTTGGTTTAGGGTTAGTTACTTGTAATTATGCATAATTTACTGTTATTACTATAGTAAGTACATGTAGTAACGTGTAACTGCGTCACCTTAAAATAAAGTGAATCTATTCTTAAATCAAGAAAACTAAACTTGTTTTCCCTTTGAAATGGGTTTATTTTTCTAACCCCATTGGCAGATATTTTTCTAGTTTTAAGCATAAACGCCATTTTAAAACATTTAATATCTTATGCCATTTTGCATCTCAAATAAATGTATCTTGATTTAAGAATGTTTAGATATTTGTACTGGAAAACGAGACAAAAATACTGAGGAAGAAATTCACTTTTTGCAGTGTGTAGAGAACAGCGTAACTAAAAACAGAAAAGTTAATGACCTTATGGAAGTCCTTCACCTTAGACTAGGAAATGAATATCCAATAAAATATATTTTATAGAAAAAATGAAATAAATGTTAAAGGTCATGGTTGATATAACTTTCAGATCATAGTCAAGTTGAACACACTGCTCTTGTATTCTGCACATTTTAGTAAATATAGCAGGACACAGAGAAAATGTGCACTTTATAGTGCAAAAATAGCTATTCTGAACGTAGCCTGTATTGGCCACACACAGCCATGCTCTTCACACACACCAGAGATGAATCCATTAGCCCTTGTGATCAGGGACAACGCTTGCACAAAGTCTCGTGACAGCCATTAGTGGCGGGCCGGAGAGCGAGAACACCTGGACACATCTGTTCATCAACAGCCCAAACCCTGAGAGAAGCTTTCCAGCTCAGCCCGCAAACCAGCGCGAACAGGCTCTGCTCTGTTTATTTGACAAAGCCGTCTGCCGCACGGCCTGCCTGGTTTGTTTGAAATGTCAGATGTGCTTCTTCACAGGTTGGGGTCGAGAGACAGCCGGGTTTAGCCCTCCGAGGACGATGGAGAGCGACTGACTGTGAGACTAGTATCAAGAGAAACTAAAATGAAGTCATCTGGGGCACAAACAGTGCAGTGCAAATACACGTCAAAGCTGAATACTTAGTGTTAAGGGTTTGTTCAAATCACAAACCAAACGTTTGTGCACTAATAATAGTGATGCTTGACTTAGATAAATGCATGTAAGAAGCTTTCAGGGTCTTCCTGTCCTTTTGTTTACTTTTATTGCAGTTGTGATACCACAATTTTACTGTAAATAATGGAACGATTTTAAATCGCTTTAAATCGAAGTGCTATTATTTACAACAGGATCAGCATTTTCATGGGTTTAAATAAAAGATTTTTGTTATAAGAGACAATAACAACAACTTTCCTGGTAAAAAAATGAACTTGATTTTCAAAAGTCAACTAATTTGCATCAGCCGAACGTAATATTTCTATTATCTCTGAGTAACGTGTCATTTATGCCATGAAATCATTCCGTATAATGAACTTCGCAAAAAGCATTTTGAAAGCATGGTTTCTGCAGTCAAATTTAAGACTTTTTAAGACCTCTTTAAGACCATTATAAGGAAATGCAGTCACAAAATTACTTGCTAAGTAAATTAATTTATTCAAATTGAGCAAAGTATCGATAAACTTGCACTTTTATTATACTTTTTATTTGGTCATTCATCCATCTTGCGTAATCGTTTCGCCCGGTTCTTGGTGCTTATGCAAGACGACAGGTGAGAAAGATTCGCTTCCGCTTTCACAGACCACAACATCTGTATCCTCATGAAAATAATGCATTACAGCTTTAAATAAATTAGGGATAATTCAATTAGATAATATTATTTATTTTGTGGTGAAATGAGGGATAATGCAGGATTGCAAAAAAAAACAAAAAGCCACATTTTGTTGATTTTTGTCGAAAAAACAGAGACTTGCGCCAATAACACGAAAGCTAACTGCCTGCAATATAAGTTGCATGTTGGTCTCGTTTGCAGTCTGAATACAGCAAATTACATTTGGACTAGCGAAAGAAAGAACTACAACACTATGGAATAAATAAAAAAAACCTTCTAAAGCGCTGCGAGAGCATTTCAATGAGCATTAGCGGTAGCGTTACATGGACGTAGGAAAATTAAGACCTGTTTAAAGTTATTCAAAGACCTAGAACTCAATACTTCAGCAAATTTAAGGCCTACATTTTTTATTTAGAAATTTTAGTTGCATTTTAAGACCCTGTGGAAACCCTGTGAACGTCTCCAGCACGTTTTATAATTACCCAAAAATCAAACATGGCTCATCCCTCACGCACGTTATCATGTCCGTCAAAAACCACGACATCGATGTCTGTCAGAAAATAACATGCATAATACGGTAGTGTTCACGAGAAACAGAGGTCCAGCGAGTCACGCATTTCCTGGAAAACTCACAATACTGGATGTTTTGACTGCGTCATCACTTTCCGAGAACAGGGAGAAAATTGGCAGCTTCATCATGCCGTCTGTCAGAGATGATAACGTACATAATACATAATGCACATGAGTATAAATTTGTTCTTCACTCGCTGAAATTGAATGGGAATGATTAGGGAACTGAGTGAAATACTTCACACTGCATGCTAAAGAGAGTAAACACCAATCCAACTGAAAACTAGTTAGTGAACATTCAACATGTGTTAGTTTTGACGGACATTTTTTATGCATGAACTACGCATTCTGATTCTGACATTCCTGATTTGAATATTTTCAATAATTTTCTATTCTTGACTGATATTTTTTTTCATAATTTTGGCAATAGACGAACAGTTAAATGAGTGATCTTGAGACGAGTCCCTGTAGTCGTCCAATTTGACTCTTATAATGCTGATGTAATATATGTTATAAACTTGACAATTTTTTTTTATATAAAGAGTTTGGGGTCTGTAATGAATGGACACGTGAGCATTGTTTGACCAAAAACACTGTAAAACATTAATATTGTGAAAAAATATTAAATATTTTCTGTGTAAATATATTTTTAAATGTATTTTTCAGGATTTTTTGATGAACAGAAAGTCCAAAAGAACAGCATTTATTGGAAATAGAAACCTTTTGTAACATTATTAATGTCTTTACTGTCACTTTTGATGAATTTAATGCATCCTTGCTGAATAAATAATAAATAAATAAATAAATGTACTAACCCCAAACGGCAGTGTGTTTTGTATAACATCAGCAAACTAATAAGAGGAAAGATAAAATAAAGCTTGTATTTGTTTCCATTTGAAGATGGGTCACAGTGACTTTATTAAACAAACACCGCTCTGGCTAGCAATGCATCATGTGATTTGAAATTTCTTTGGATTGAAATGGATCATATATTAATTCGAATGAACTGAAAACATCGAGCTCTAAGATCTGAAATGTCATTAAAGATGATGAAAAACAATGCAACGGCCAGTGTTATATAAATACACATGATTAAAACAGGGATTGGGTCAGTGTGGGTCTATCTGGCTGTTTAATGCAGGACAGACGAGGACAATCTTTCTGTTGGTACGATTGACTTTAGCATTTAGTCAATCAGTCTCACAGAACCGACCCTGATCCAATAGGTCAACCTCCTTCCCCGCCGAAGCGTCCCATTATGTAACGGCGAGACGTAAGTGCAGGACGGCAGATGAGGTCCACGGTCGAGGTGCCAGATGTCATATGAGTGCCAGCCGGGCATTGCGAATGGGACGCCACTCACTCGCTTGCTCTACTCATCTGGTCTGACTTTAAAGTTGCATAACGGCAAACTGACGATGTTGCGTATGAGGGGAATCACGGTGACTAGAGATCGAATCGAACAATATGATTAAAGGTTGAATTACTAATTAATGCTGTTTGCTACACTACCATTAAAAAGTTTGGGGTTGGTAAGATTGTTTTATGGTTTTGAAAGAAGTCTCTTATGCTCACCAGGGCAGCAAAAATGCAGTAAAAACTAATTATTAAACGTAATTTATTTCTGTGATGCAAAGCTGAATTTTGCCACTGAAGTGCCTTGAACGTGCAGCATTATTCAGTGTGCTGACGTCATTTCCACTGAAACATTGTTGAATAGCTCCGCCCCTTTTTTTAAATAGCCAATAGCATTTAGTTTATATCACAGATCAGCCAGAGCCGTTGAGCTCGGTAAAGCCGCAGTTTCCTCCTAATCTCTAACCGTTTCTCCTCCTAATCTCCTCCATATCGCCTTAAAATATCATTCTGTGCAGAATTCAAACGGGTCCGATACGTTTTCTGGTCTGCGGCGATCGATCATATGATCCGTTCTGTGCTATCGTGTCTCTGGACCGGAGCTGTGGCGGTTCACTGACACTAACGTGAAACAGACTTCATTCGCCCCAATGGAAAGCATATTTACACTGTCTGAATCGTTCCCTATCCCCTATATAGTGCACTGTCTGATCGTTCCCTATCCCCTATACAGTGCACTGTCTGCTATAGTGCACTGTCTGATCGTTCCCTATCCCCTATATAGTGCACTGTCTGATTGTTCCCTATACTCTATATAGTGCGCTGTCTGATCGTTCCCTATCCCCTATACAGTGCACTGTCTGCTATAGTGCACTGTCTGATCATTTCCTATCCCCTATATAGTGCACTGTCTGATTGTTCCCTATCCCCTATATAGTGCACTGTCTGATTGTTCCCTATCCCCTATATAGTGCACTGTCTGAATCATTCCCTATCCTCTATATAGTGCACTGTCTGATTGTTCCCTATCCCCTATATAGTGCACTGTCTGAATCATTTCCTATCCCCTATATAGTGCACTGTCTGATTGTTCCCTATCCCCTATATAGTGCACTGTGCGCCATTCACCATGTAGAAAACAGTAAATATGTGAACAAGTGAGCGATTTTAGCCGCAGCTTCAGCATCTGTTTATAATGTAGGGGGCGGGGCTTCCGATTCTAGAGCGCATTTGATTGGACAGAAAATCTGATGAGAAGCTGAAGTGCAGAGTGATGTCATCAAAATCATTGATCCATATTGGTCAGAAGTGAGAAACTGTAAGTTTTGAATGCTTATATCTTCTAAATGTGAATTTTGTCATTATTTTGGAGCAACACTAGCTTATAGATAACAGTAAGGCTAAAATATTCATTCTTAAAGCCAAAAAACTTCAATTTTGATTTCATGGGGACTTTAAAACTTAAAAAAAATCATACTCTCTCTCCAAACTTTTTTTTTTTTTTGTGATTTTGACAATTTTATTGATTCTCAGATACTTTTCAGAATACATATTATGTACATTTACCTACATTTTCCTCTATTCCCTCCCTATTCTAGCTTATGCTACTCTAAGCAATGTCCAAAGCTTAGGATTTCAGGCACTTTTTGTGATTTTTCGCCTCTTCGTGATGGATCGCTTCCTGTATTCCTCAGTTGTATGTCGCTTTGGATAAAAGCGTCTGTTAAATGAATAAATGTAAAATGTAAATGAATACAATGCAATACATTGTACAGAATCAAAATTTTTACCCCGATAGTAACACCCACCCTCCCCACCCAACTTGGCTATATAATTAAATACAATTAAGATAACTTCCAGCATATGATGGAGAAAAAGATAACAATAACAATACAAATAAATATATATAAAAGAAAATTAAAAAAAAATAATAAAAAAATATATCACAACATTGTAAACTTGTTTCCACACATAATTATTACTGCCCCTTTTCCAAATAAGTTAAATATCTGGACCATTTCTTATAGTATGAATGTAGTTTGTCAGTCTGTTTATAGGACATATTTTCAAATGCGGCCACTCTACCTAATTCTGCTATCCATTACTGAAAAGAAGGGGCCTCCTCTCTCCAAACGTTTGAATAATGGTGTAAGTCAAACAACAGTATTACTGTAGCTAAGGGTTATTTATATGCTTAAGTCAACTGATTTGAACAAACATCCAAGCCCAAGTATTAAACTACTTGCACAGTAGTATCAAGACTATACCAAGCTAAGATCAAACAGCTGGTCAGAGTACCTGAAAACACAAAAACTAGTACACACCTTTAGCTTTCAGGCTCAGGATAACCTCTCCAGATATGACGTGAATCACTAAAGTGAACATTCCCATCTCAGTAGGCTTCAAACACAAGTGAACGCAAGAAGGCTGTTGCGGTTTGGGGTCACTTTCATCGGGTCAAACGCCTGCAGCACACTGTTTCACACAGCTTCAGATCACACTCTGCTTTAACAAAGCTTCACGTTACTTAAGGATTCACACACACGCACACGCACGCACTATTAACACTTCAATGCATGTGTCACTTTAGATTACACACAAATGCCTCTACCAATTCCAACCCAGGCTCATTGGAAAAACATTTCTGCAAAATGATATTACGCTGTGTCGTGCACGTTTCGCGATACTCCAGTGAGTGGCACTAAAAGCACATTCAGTTTTTGTCCAAAACAGCTGAACGTGAATCTGGCATAATTTTATTGTGTTGGTATCGCAGCAGTTCAGAAATGAAACGCCCGGTGAGTGGCGCTAAAATGTGTTCGAAAATACCCTAGCACCTACACTAAGATAGTGTTAAAGGGGTCATGAACTGGCTTTTTAAATTTTTTTATACTGTTGTCTGAGGTCAACTTATGACGTTTGCGTGGTTTTTACATTCAAAAACATCATAATGAATAAGTAATAGGCTATTTTCTACCCTGGTTTTGAGCCTAGCTCTTGAAATGCTCAGTTTTTATGGGCGTGCCGCATTGAAGACTTGAAAGTAAACGCCCACTGCTATGATTGGATAACAGTTTTGCATATTATAATGAGCTTCGGCTCCCTTACATGTGAGGAATTGTTTTGAAAACTTCCAATGTGGAGAAACGGCAACCGGAATGATTTGCCCACAGGGCTCGCAAAATGTCTTTATCAAATAAACACAATAACACACACACACACACACACACACACGTGCGCGTGCACCCACAAGCCAGTACGTGCATCAGCAAAACTTCACCTCAGACAAATCAGCATGTTCTAAACTTCCGAGATTGTATTTTTCCTTCAAATTACCAGTCAAGAGAGTGAACAACGCACATCAAGAAAGGAATGTTATTTTACTATTTAAGATACATGTCCAAGTCTGATCACGAATCGCAGGACAATGAACCAACAACACCTCAAATACAAAGGATACTCCAGTCTGTGTGCGGCGTTTCACTGCACTCTGACGTCACAGGGAAGAACATTCGCAGATCGATCGTTTGATGAGCCAGCTGTCAATAAAAGCTTTTCTTTGACTAACAAGGAAGTTTTCAGCTCCGAAACTTACAGGATATTCTTATATTATGATGAACTTTTATATATCAAAAGCTCAAGGGAAAGTTGATTTCTCAATTCATGACCCCTTTAACAAAAGCAAACACTAAATAAAGCCCTTTTATCATGACTCATGTTTCATGGGACTTGTACCTGAGTGCGTCGCATTGCAAGTGCAATCCTGTACCAGGTGAGCTAAGGAGCAAGTTTACTGCATCAGAAAAGCCACATGGAGCTAGTCGTGGTGAAAAGGTCAAAATGCATTCATTAACAAATTATACACTATGGTAAAAGTGTTTTGAGCACAATATTGCGCAAGGGGTCAAGCAAAAATCAATTATGTAATCATATTTTGCGTGAAAAGTAATAAAAGTTGCTACTGCTACTACTGTTAATTTCAGCTGGAAACTGCAGTGCAAACCCTTACAAAAAAAGACATTTATTCAAGTGTGCTGTTAGTATACTTATTTTAAACTAAAAATAAGAAAGCCTACTTTCAGTCTACTTTTTATGTACTCCTCAGAGATATACTTAAAATTACACTTATCCTAACCGAAAGGTCTAAGTGTATTTGACCTATACTTGGACTCAATCTTTTGATCGAGATATACTTAAAAGTATAATTAAGCATTCTAAGTATACTTGGCTTGTAGTCATTCTAAGTATACTTGGCTTGTAGAATATTAAAAAAACACAAAGTTTTACATACTGTCTTATAAACTTACATTGCTTGAAAATGTTGACCTATAAAGAAAACAGATGTGTTCCTAATTCTGAGTATGTAAATTTTTGTGTAGTCCACAGGTAGTGTACATAGGAAGTTCACTTGCAGTATAAAACTACTAAACTGGTAGTTTACAGAGAGTTCACTTCAAAGTGTACTTTCATAAACTAAAAAATGTCTTTGACTAGTAAACTATCAGTAGGCTATACCTATAAGTTCACTTGTAGTATAGTTGCAGTACAAGGATACTAGTACTCAGAGTTTACTACTGTTACACTTAAGGTATACTTAAAAGTATACTTTTATACACTAAAAAGTGGGCCAATTTAGTCCCAAAGTAGTACTGAAATAGTACACTTACAAGTATACTACTAGTACATTGATATTAGTATACTTACTACAAAGTATATAAAATTGAACTTTACTTAAGTATACTTAGTAAAATGAACTTGAAGTATACTTATTTTTTGTAAGGGTTGGCATTGATGCTTTCATGAAGAACCTTTAAATGTTCTTCATACTAACAAAAAACTGTTCACTGTTCCTTCCCTTTTGGACCCTTTAATACCTAATCATTCACTGTAGACATGCCTACATTTCCGTAAGTGAATATGCTCACCGAATTTACTGTGCATTTTGTCAATTTCTATGGCGCAATCATTTCTGAACAGGTTTTGTCAATGGGACAGACCTAGAAATGTCCGATTCTCAATGCTCATTCTGCTAAAAGAGATGCATGAGTGTTTCTTTCAGGTCCTGTACAGATGGATCACATCTGTGAAGGAAGCATGCCCTCTTTCTCTCTGTATCTTACCCTCTCTCTCTTGCTTTTTCCTTTTCTCCCTCACAGTGAGAAGAACAGGAAGAGATGTGGCATAAAAAATCCCTATAATTTTTTAATCGCCTCCAATGAAATTGTTAAAGCAGCATGACAGCAAATCAAGCAAACACATAAATGGCTTAATCCATGTGAGTCCACAAAACAATTATGTGCATCACAACGGCGCATATCTGCACACACACATAAACAACCGCTAAGTGTGCTTAACATTTGAAAGCATGGCACTGACTGAAAATAAAAACATTGTCTTTGTTTCTCCTATGTCTTCGGTGTTTAATAGATATATCTTTACTATCTGTTAAATGTCAAGTAGAAACAAGCCTTATGAAAAACGTTCAACAAATAGAATAATTTGTACGATGGTCTTTCAATATATCACAAAACATCACTTAGTATAAGCAAAACTGGGCTAAAGAAGCCACAAAAAGCTAAAGCCAAATACATAGTATGAAAAAATACTGTTTAATACTGTCAATACTGCTACAGAAGCTAAACCTTAAACTTTCTGTGATGCTAGCACTCAAAACTGCTGGGCAGAAACTAACTGGGGTGCGCTAATGCTGGTAGCTTTTTTTTAGAAATTCAGCTGTTAACAAAAGCTTTTCCAGTAACAAACTACTTTTTCCAACAATTAGCGTTGTAGCATGACACTGTGGTATGTTAATACCCAATTATTCATGTACTATTTTATGCCATTTTGTAGTATAAATAGTGCGAGAACTGTATTCACACTAAAAAATCCAAAAAGAATGATGATGCAGCAAACAACAAACAAAAAAAGGGATGATGCAACAAACAAAAAACTATGGAATGTTGGACACTTCATGCACTCAACTGTCGCAGCTTTCCTTATATGGCGGAGGGGGAGGGGCTAACAGACTCTGATGTTGAGGGAAATCGCCCCCTAAACCCTCATTCACTATTCCCTATGTTAGTCCACTAATACAGTTCACTTGAAGGAGTGAATGAAAACGATTGAGTGAATTGGCACAGCCGTTGTGTGTACATCGGCTGTACACTCGTTATTGCGGTGCATTGTGGGATTGAATGAGTGCACTCAATAAAGTCCACTATGGTTTCGGACACCACTACAAATGGCTGTCCCCTCAAATAATGCCCTATTTGAGATATAGGAGGCGATTTCGGATTCAGCCTCTGATGTTGAGGGGAGGGACTAACAGACTCTGATGTTGAGGGGAGGGACTAACAGACTCTGATGTTGAGGGGGAGGGGCTAACAGACTCTGATGTTGAGGGGGAGGGGCTAACAGACTCTGATGTTGAGGGGAGGGACTAACAGACTCTGATGTTGAGGGGGAGGGGCTAACAGACTCTGATGTTGAGGGGGAGGGACTAACAGACTCTGATGTTGAGGGGGAGGGGCTAACAGACTCTGATGTTGAGGGGAGGGACTAACAGACTCTGATGTTGAGGGGGAGGGGCTAACAGACTGATGTTGAGGGGAGGCACTGACAGACTCTGATGTTGAGGGGAGGGACTAACAGACTCTGATGTTGAGGGGGAGGGACTAACAGACTCTGACGTTGAGGGGGAGGGGCTAACAGACTCTGATGTTGAGGGGAGAAACTAACAGACTCTTATGTTGAGGGGGAGGGGCTAACAGACTCTGATGTTGGGGGGAGGGGCTAACAGACTCTGATGTTGAGGGGAGGGACTAACAGACTCTGATGTTGAGGGGGAGGGGCTAACAGACTCTGATGTTGAGGGGAGGGAGGGGAGGGGCTAACAGACTCTGATCTTGAGGGGAGGCACTAACAGACTCTGATGTTGAGGGGAGGGGCTAACAGACTCTGATGTTGAGGGGGAGGGGCTAACAGACTCTGATGTTGAGGGGAGGGGCTAACAGACTCTGATGTTGAGGGGGAGGGACTAACAGACTCTGATGTTGAGGGGGAGGGGCTAACAGACTCTGATGTTGAGGGGAGGGACTAACAGACTCTGATGTTGAGGGGGAGGGACTAACAGACTCTGATGTTGAGGGGGAGGGGCTAACAGACTCTGATGTTGAGGGGAGGGACTAAGACTCTGATGTTGAGGGGGAGGGGCTAACAGACTCTGATGTTGAGGGGAGGGACTAACAGACTCTGATGTTGAGGGGGAGGGGCTAACAGACTGATGTTGAGGGGAGGGAGGGGAGGGGCTAACAGACTCTGATGTTGAGGGGAGGGGCTAACAGACTCTGATGTTGAGGGGGAGGGACTAACAGACTCTGATGTTGAGGGGGAGGGGCTAACAGACTCTGATGTTGAGGGGAGGCACTGACAGACTCTGATGTTGAGGGGGAGGGACTAACAGACTCTGATGTTGAGGGGGAGTGACTAACAGACTCTGATGTTGAGGGGGAGGGGCTAACAGACTCTGATGTTGAGGGGAGGGACTAAGACTCTGATGTTGAGGGGGAGGGGCTAACAGACTCTGATGTTGAGGGGAGGGACTAACAGACTCTGATGTTGAGGGGGAGGGGCTAACAGACTCTGATGTTGAGGGGAGGGAGGGGAGGGGCTAACAGACTCTGATGTTGAGGGGAGGCACTAACAGACTCTGATGTTGAGGGGAGGGGCTAACAGACTCTGATGTTGAGGGGGAGGGACTAACAGACTCTGATGTTGAGGGGAGGGGCTAACAGACTCTGATGTTGAGGGGGAGGGGCCAACAGACTCTTTTGAATGACAAAATAACCTTATAAAATCCATACACTACACAGTTGAGTACATAGTGCATAGTATAAGCGCATAGGACACAACTTAAAATAAAATATTTAGTTAAATGCTATTTAATTATATTTAAAGCTGTTGTTTTTGTGCCAGATAAATGTTCTGAATGCAGCCATAAATTAAATAATTTGATGTTTATTTACAAAAACAATAGCTTCCATAGCTACAGTTCCATTACAAAAAAATTTAAAGTCTGAAACGGAAGTAGCGAGAGATCTTTTCTTCCATATTGTGACGTGCATCCGAGTGTAACGGATTATTACAAAAGAAAAAATGTGGGGCGGGGACATGGTTCTATCCAGCGGTCGTTAATTGGATTTTGAGATGTGGGAGTGGCACTCAAAAGTGGAGGGGCGGAGTTTAAGCGGACTGAATGATGGGAGTCCTACATACTGTACGTCACCACAAAAAAGTCTTGTTTTTCACCGGAAGATCCAGTTATCCAGCGTATAGCGTTAGTTCTGGCAGGTCACGTTAGCCAAGCTCGCATCAGCTGACTGTCAGCTGATCACGTCTACCTATAGGGATACGATGCCTATCACAGCATGCATATATAAGCTCCTTCAGTATTATCAGCTGCTATCGCGTTTCTCCGGAGCTAATTACCCTCCTCCATCCCCAGCTCCTCCTCTCATCAGTCAGGATTTGGCATTCTGATTCCCACTGAATCAGACTAAATTCCCAAATTAGGTTGTACATTTTAATATGGACATTAATGCTATCTGCAATACATCGTTGCTTCTGTTCTGTTTACCCTAGGGGGGTTTATCACTGCTCTCCCTGCTCTTATCCATGCTACGCTGCATGGATGTGCAGGGAGTTCTTGCCCAGAACAGAACCATATCGCCAATCCAAACTATATGCTAATTGTCTATCATCTTTGACGATAATGATCCTGACAGAAATTACATTTTGATTAAACATTATGGTGAATGGTTCATGATAAGATGCGTTTTGAAAAAAAGTGTCAGATCTAGCAGATCTATGCACAGGTTTTTTTCTGGTCAATTGTCAGAGAGTCAGATCTAGCAGCGGTGGGCATAAGTCTGCAGCCGTTCTCACGGTACCTGTCAACTCCTGACGTAAAGCAGGGGCCGATTTCTCACGCAAGCACTGACGGTAAAACTTTGACTGTGTGGCTTCACGTTATTAGACCAGTTACACGCTTAACCCGGCTAACGAGCGGTCGAAAAACACTTCCAGCTGTAACCGTCACAATTGCGCATGCAATTATCTGATAGGCAAAACACGCACACACATACACACACACGCATAGAAAGAACTATGGCATTGGCAGCTAAGGTGCAAGCTTCAGTAACATGTCAACTAAGCAAATTTGTGTGTTTCTTGGCTGCAGTTAAAATCTTCCAGGTGCCGTTTCATTGTTTCCTCTGAGAATCTGGTGGTAAAACGTAGCGCCGGCTGTTATCAAAGCCTCACAAAAAGCTTTTGCGTCAGGAGTCCCCTCAGGATACGTGGGGGGTTTGCTGTGATAACAGGGACTCTATAGAATTGTGATTCCCACACTTACTGATAAAGATATTAGTCACTATTAATGAGGTGGATTTAAGAAGCTTCCCAGAGACTCACAAATACGGACATTTCGGTTATTTCATGTTTAATTATTGTCATAAATTCATGCTACGGGACACTACTGAATTTTTATAAGCTAATCGTCACTCAAACAACATGACTGATTTATTTATAGAAAGACGAAGGAAATTAAAAAAAAAATTATGGATCATTTTGTGAAACATAAGCAGAATACATTTATGTAAATAGTCTGTAAAACCACTATGAAAATAATTGAGTTAAATTCAATGTGACAATTTCCATAAAAAGAAAAAAGGGCTGTTAATTGATTAAAATGAAAGGAATTAATTATAATAATTTAATTACACACTGATTAATTAATCTAATTAATCATTGTTAATTAATGTTAATAATAAACTGATCAATTTATTACACAGTAAATAATTAAATAAATATATAAGTATTTAATATGTAAGTATAAAAAAAAAAAAAAAAAAATATATATATATATATATATATAGTAATAAAATAAATTACACAAATTTTTCTTATATTTTTTATATCGTAATAAAATAAAATCCATAAATTCCATATTCTTTTTTAACTGAAATAAATTTCCATAAAAAGAAAATTAGGGCTGTTAACTGACTAAAATTAAAATAATTAATTATAATAATTTAATTATACACAGATTAATTTACTAAACTGATCAATTAATTTCAAACTCCCAAATAAATGAATATTATACAGTAAATAATTTTATAAATATTACAAAATTATAAATACAATTATAAATATAAATAATTTTATTATAATATTGTAATAAATTTAATTAATTTAAAATAAATATAAAATAATTATAAAAAATAAATACAATAATTGTTAAATAAATTAATTGCACCGAATTAAAGTGACAGCCTGAACTAAAATGAATCCAATTATCGATATTCAGCACTTTGTTTGTCGACATGTGTGTTTCTTTTTGAGCAAACGTTCTATAAACTCTCCAGGGCAACTATGCTTCCCTAATTCAAATATACTTAGAAATAGCAAACCGTCCCCAAAAGCGTAAACCCTAGCGCAAGAACGAGTGAGAGAGACGGTCTGACAAACAGACAGATGTACAGACGGCGTTTTTGTCAATGACTGGCTCAACTCAGAAACTTCCCCCATCACTACACCATCTGCCATCCATATTTTCGAAACTAAAACACGCCACTGAGAGAGTTAACAAGACAGGCCTTGTCTGAGGCCGGCCGCTCATATGGGAGAGAGAGGGGCGCTGGGTCTCAGCCAGCCCAGGTTAAAATAACAAGCGTCCTCTCAGCAGCGGCCGTCCATCGGCTGGGGAGCTGAAATATGTGTGACAAACACACCAACAGAGAACACTAATGAGTGTGCACTAGGGCTGGCTGATAAAAAGACAAATTAATGAATCAGCCGAATTCAATTTATATTGCCAAATATTTATGTATTTTATATGTATTAATATATATAATAAACATGTATTTGTTTAAAGTCGGCATGAAACCAAAGTTGCGCTAGTCTTTTCTTCCCTATTGTGACGTATATCTGAGTGAAACGCTTCTGGAACGAGAATAAATGTAGGGCGGGGCTTGATTTTGTCTGTGGGGAATTGATTGGATGGTTGTGGTTTGCTATTGGCTGATCTCATGTGAGTGACAGGTTGCCCCGCCCACATCATCAGAGAAGAGATGCTGCAAGAGGGAGGGGAAGTTATTCTGATTCAAGATTATGATGTGCATGGATAAATCATTTATAATAAATAATACTGCAATATTACATGAAAAAGTAAAATTGGCAATTTTGATTTATGGTGACTTTAATTTCAAAATAGACATAAAATCTTTAATTATTTAACTAATTTAGTATTGTTTAATTAATATAAAAAGCAGTTAAAATAACTATAAAATAAAATATTTTATCATTTTAATTTATATACATCAGTAAAATAGTACTGAGTAAATAAAAGCAATACATAACTAGCAATTTTAAATAACTATGTTTTTATTTTATTTTTTAAATTATATAAAAGCTTAATATCATAAACTGAGTGCTGATGCAAACAAATAACTGAATGAGAATTTTGAAAGACTAGTATTAATATTAATAAATATTTTTTTTCAGCCCTTTGGCCATATTCAGTTTATTCTGCCAAATATTTATGTATTTTCTTTTAAATATTTAAAATATTTTTTTGTCTAACATCAGAGGAACCAATGTTGTCAAATATATGTAAAAGCTTTAATTAGTTAACCGGACTAGTAGAATTAAAAATAATAGCTAAAATTAACTATAAAATAAAATATTGAATAATTTTAATTTATACACATCAGTAATATAATACATTGTAAATAATTGCAATACATAAGTCACAGTTTTAAATAAAAACATCATGTTTGACGACACAAACGAATCACTGAATCAAAATTTTGAATCGATTTACTGAAACAGTTTGATTCAGCTGATTCACAGAAATGTAACGCCATTTTTGCTGTGTTTACACTTGATTTTATAATCACCAGCAAAATAAGTGTAAACATATTCACATTATAGCCCTAGTCTGCAAAGAAGTGAAGCGTAACCATCTATTACTGAGGCAGCCTCACGTCTGTGCATCTCATATAAAAGACTTCGCCTCCACATCTTCAATGCTTTGTACATTTCTAGAAGCCTTTGAACGGCCTTTATTCTCAAGACACGCTTTTACAGCAGCTCGAGGTTTCTGCAGTTCATTTGGATTGACGTATGTAGAACAGCTAATGTCATTTGGTGTTTTTTGCGGCAGCTGCGCACCTGGTTCAGATAGAAGCGGGGTCCTCTGTAAGCTTGTGCAGTTCCTTCTAGGTTGTTTGGAAAGAGTCAAACTGCAAGCATTTTTAAAATGGATGAGGTTTTTTGCAGCCGCCCGCTCAGGCAAGACAGCTGAGGCTACACATTCCAGGCCTGGCACGGTCCGGCTGGACGCGAGGCCTCTTACAAGCAAAATACAGCGCGCCGGCCCCGGTCGACGTCAAAGATCCCTCTGTCTGCTGCAGCCACACAGACGAGACCAATTAGAGTGAGAGGGAGCGAAGAACCGTAGACGCGGGCCTGCAGGAAGGAAAACAACCCTCAGCGTGTCGAGTGCTCTGGTGTAGATTAAAAATCTCTCAGCCCGGAGAGCCGGGCTACTGCAGGTAGGGGCAGAACCGCGAGGAATGGAGCACGGTCCACTTCAGACAGGAAACCATTACCTTCAGGGCACATCGTCTGCTTTAAGTGAGCTGCTTTTTTCAGATTTCACTGAGCTGAGGTTTATTATCAATCCTGTCAGGCACAAAAAAAGTCCCACCTACTAACCTCATATCTCCACCAGGCTGGGAAAAGGACTCCTTAAAAAAAAAAAAAAGGAGGGAAAAAAGGCCCATGGCACAGAAACATACTCCAGGTCTCTATGGATCTCCATTTGCGTCATCCCTCAAATAGCTCCTCGCACACCCTTTTTTTCTCCTCCAGAAATCTAATACATTATCCTTTCCTCCATCACAAAAGAAACAGAAACATCTTAATTTCTCAGGCCACTAAAAAGGCCACTGTTTTTCTACTTCAGGGGAGGAACGACAAGAGGGGAGGACCCTTCATTTAATCATCTGGAGAAGAAATGTGACAAAAGCGTCAAAGGCTTTCTCTTTTAACACCGCGATTGACCTTTTGTACTTTCTTAAATGCATTCACTGCATATTTTTGCACATTTCCGGGGTTCTCAGAAGTGGAAGTCGTAAGAGTTGGATAAAAAAATCCATAATAGCTGTTCTATTACTTTCCAATAGAAGAAAGAGATGTCAAATTTGCCGTCACTCCCTTAGCCATTGTATATGAAACACAGCAGCAATATCCATTTAATGCCAAGAAAACACAGTAACACTTTACTTAAAGTGCCCCTATTAAGCTATTTTACAGGTTCCTAATTTTGTTTTGGAGCCTCCTACAATAGGTTTACATGCATCTAAGTTCAAAAACACTTTATCACTCATTACTCATAATATACATTGCAGCGTAAGCTCTTTTCTCACAGTGTCTGAAACGCTTCGATCAAGTTTTCAGTCTCTGTAAACCCCACCTTTCCACGAGCTACTCTGCTCTGATTGGTCAGATGGCCCAGTCTGTTGTAATTGATCTACTCTGCTCTGATAGGTCAGATGGCCCAGTCTGTTGTGATTGGTTTACTCTGATTGGTCAGATGGCCCAGTCTGTTGTGATTGGTTTACTCTGATAGGTCAGATGGCCCAGTCTGTTGTGATTGGTCTACTCTGATTGGTCAGATGGCCCAGTCTGCTGTGACTGATCGACTCTGCTCTGATTGGTCAGATGGCTCAGTCTGTTGTTATTGGTCTACTCTGCTCTGATTGGTCAGATGGCCCAGTCAGTTGTTATTGGTCTGCTCTGCTCTGATTGGTCAGATGGCCCAGTCTTTTGTGATTGGTCTACTCTGCTCTGATTGGTCAGATGGCTCAGTCTGTTGTTATAGATCTACTCTGCTCTGATTGATTAGATGGCCCAGTCAGTTGTTATTGGTCTGCTCTGCTCTGATTGGTCAGATGGCCCAGTCTGTTGTTATTGGTCTACTCTGCTCTGATTGATCAGATGGCCCAGTCAGTTGTTATTGGTCTGCTCTGCTCTGATTGATCAGATGGCCCAGTCTGTTGTTATTGGTCTGCTCTGCTCTGATTGGTCAGATGGCCCAGTCTGTTGTTATTGGTCTGCTCTGCTCTGATTGATCAGATGGCCCAGTCTGTTGTTATTGGTCTACTCTGCTCTGATTGATCAGATGGCCCAGTCAGTTGTTATTGGTCTGCTCTGCTCTGATTGGTCAGATGGCTCAGTCTGTTGTTATTGGTCTGCTCTGCTCTGATTGGTCAGATGGCCCAGTCTGTTGTTATTGGTCTACTCTGCTCTGATTGATCAGATGGCCCAGTCTGTTGTTATTGGTCTACTCTGCTCTGATTGATCAGATGGCTCAGTCTGTTGTTATTGGTCTGCTCTGCTCTGATTGGTCAGATGGCTCAGTCTGTTGTTATTGGTCTGCTCTGCTCTGATTGATCAGATGGCCCAGTCTGTTGTGATTGGTCTACTCTGCTCTGATCGATCAGATGGCCCAGTCTGTTGTTATTGGTCTACTCTGCTCTGATTGATCAGATGGCCCAGTCTGTTGTGATTGGTCTACTCTGCTCTGATTGGTCAGATGGGTCAGTCTGTTGTTATTGGTCTACTCTGCTCTGATTGATCAGATGGCCCAGTCTGTTGTGATTGGTCTACTCTGCTCTGATTGGTCAGATGGGTCAGTCTGTTGTGATTGGTCTGCTCTGCTCTGATTGATCAGATGGCCCAGTCAGTTGTTATTGGTCTGCTCTGCTCTGATTGGTCAGATGGCTCAGTCTGTTGTGATTGGTCTACTCTGCTCTGATTGGTCAGATGACCCAGTCTGTTGTGATTGGTCTACTCTGCTCTGATTGGTCAGATGGCTCAGTCTGTTGTGATTGGTCTACTCTGCTCTGATTGGTCAGATGACCTAGTCTGTTGTTATTGGTCTACTCTACTCTGATTTGTCAGATGGATCAGTCTGTTGTGATTGGTCTACTCTGCTCTGATTGGTCAGATGGCCCAGTCTGTTGTGATTGGTCTACTCTGCTCTGATCGATCAGATGGCCCAGTCTGTTGTTATTGGTCTACTCTGCTCTGATTGATCAGATGGCCCAGTCTGTTGTGATTGGTCTACTCTGCTCTGATTGGTCAGATGAGTCAGTCTGTTGTGATTGGTCTGCTCTGCTCTGATTGATCAGATGGCCCAGTCAGTTGTTATTGGTCTGCTCTGCTCTGATTGGTCAGATGGCTCAGTCTGTTGTGATTGGTCTACTCTGCTCTGATTGGTCAGATGACCCAGTCTGTTGTGATTGGTCTACTCTGCTCTGATTGGTCAGATGGCTCAGTCTGTTGTGATTGGTCTACTCTGCTCTGATTGGTCAGATGACCTAGTCTGTTGTTATTGGTCTACTCTACTCTGATTTGTCAGATGGATCAGTCTGTTGTGATTGGTCTACTCTGCTCTGATTGGTCAGATGGCCCAGTCTGTTGTGATTGGTCTGAAATGCCTATATTGCTATATCTGAATTCCAGCTCATGATCTTCCTCAGCCCTTGATACACGGACAGTAACAATGGTGTTGGTTTCCCCCATATCAATCCCAGTGCGAGTCCTCATCTTTTGGAAGAGATGCAAAGTGAATTTGCAACGCAGAAAACAGTGGCTATGTTTACATGCAACCAAATAAGCCATTAGTAATCGGATTGACGGCTCAATCGGACTGAAAAGCCTTCATGTAAACACCTTAATCGATCCGACTGAGCTCGATCCGAATGAAATTTTGATCGAATTGAAAGGGGTGGTTTATTCCTTTTCTAATCCGATCGAGAGAACATGTTAACACTTGATCAGATTGAAAACCAAAACTGAAAGGACTTGCACATGTGCAATGACGTAGAAAATGACAGAAAATGACGTATGACGCGCAGAACGAGCTATTCTTCCTGTTGAATAAAGTGTCATATAAATAAGTGTCCCGTCATTCTAAAATTCTCCTTTCACTCAGCGTCTGTGACGTGGAGCAGGACAACATCCCACCAGTCCTTGTTTCGGATTCTCATCCACAGACGACTGGTTTTGGGAGCAGGATGGGGCATTTTTACTGCGTGATAAATATAAGCAGCACGGCACAATGGTTCATATGCTCATTGTCTCCAAATTATGACCAGAAATGGATAAATATTAAGTAAACTGCGCATGTCAAAAAATCAATTCCGATTTGAAGCTTGTGACATATAAACGCGCACATCAACCCAATCACTTTGTTAAGTGTTCATGTAAACACTACATTCAGATTCATCATTCCGAATGAATTCAGTCCGATTGAAACAAAAGTTGTGCATGTAAACATAGCCAGTGTCTTCTCGATATGTCGACAACACAAACCAAACTCTATCAGGCTTCAGCTACAAATATAGTGTTTGAGGGCAGGTAACATTGTCTGTGGGCAGCAAATGAAGCCCATTATGCAGATTTCTTATATTGTTACGTAGGTATGTAACAGGAAGTAAGACTAGAATTGCTGACGACTCAATTCCAGTTCAGAATCGGTTCTTTCTTTTGTAAGACAATAACTCCATTTATCTGCACTTTGATCTTTGAAACTTTGAGGACCCTTTACATTCACAAACAGCTGTATTACACACTACATGAAAGGCAATATCCAAAAAAGCACAATAGGAGCACTTTAAAGTCTTAATGTATGATGCATTATAAAGGTACACATAATGTATGTTATAATGCATTATACATTTTCACAAATAATTGTAACCAAAGTTAAAATGCATTATGAAATTGGTTGTTTGTCATTGTGTTCAAAGTGTTCAAAGTGTGTTCAATGAAGTATTATAATGTATTATAAATGTGGTTACAATTATTCATGAGAATATACAATTCCTTATAAGGTGCATTAGAAGGCATAAATAATGCATTAAATATATATATTAAAAAAAATAATAATAATAAAATAGGTAAAATGTACGACATTAATAACTGTAAAAAGGGTATTTTGCAACCCATTTTGTTTGAGAAACTGAAGGGGAAAAAATGGATCCCTTCACTATATATATTTTTTTTCTCACCGAATATTCAGTTTCACTCCAAAATGCAATTTTACTGAAGTAAAATGGGTTGCAAATGATTCTTCACCCGACATGGCTAAAGATGACGCGTCAGGCCACTCAAACAAACAGAGCAATGTTTTTGAAGCGCTACAGAAGCCAGTGTTTACATTCCTTCAGACGTCAACCTACAACTGGCTAATTCACACTTTAAGACAAAAACATGTTGCCCTTTCATATTCAAGTCTGCCATGAAACATCCTAGATTGTACTTGCTAGTGAGACATACGCCGAATCCCTGCTATGACATATTTCAAAAATTTTAATTTGCGAGAACACCCAAAAATTCTAAACAAGAACATAAAAATTCTAAATCTTTAAATGCACACATCTTGACCTTGCTTATACTCATCTGTGCACATTAAACTGGGACAGGAGAAAGTATTTTAACATTAAAAACGACCCACTTCCCCTTTAAGAGAAGATTTAAATACTCGCTTCTCTGCACAGAGGCTCCGGCTCACGGCGAACAGCTTTTCCAGGCAGCCCTGGGCTAATCGCAACTCAGTGACCCGCTAAAGGCTTCTAAAGACTGCATGCGGCGAGGTGTTTGAGTTGAAACGACTCCTCGTGTCAATAAACGGGGGTTTTCCACGAACACCGTCCTCTGGAGACCTGTGCTTAAACGCAGACGAATGCAATGAGGTACGGTTCAGTTTACCACCCAGAAACACTCAAGATGAGACACAATATCTTTTAAATGGTGTACAGTCATCTGGAGCGCTAGTTAACTGGTTTCAACTGCCTGTAAGTGCCAAAACGGCATGTTTTGAATACATAGGGTTGGTCAAGTCTATAGAAAGGCCATAACAGAGACAAGTGAGTGTAGAAGGAAGACTAATTTCAGTCCCATTCTCAGTCCATTTGAAGAACGTTAGGTAACTCACTTCACACAGCGATGTTCATAACGGGAATGATTTTAAGTCCGTCACTGAGAGCGCCCAGGGCATGTGCTCTGCCGAGTGGACGACAGATAATGGTCACAGCGACTCTGAGCTCACTTCCTGTTTACCTCGCTGGGGTGATACGAGCCTGCAACTACATGTTAACTAGCAGTCATTAGAGTATCAGTAGACTGTCTGCTTAATATCTGCTAACACTTTATTCTGATGCTCTTCAACAGACGTTTTACTGACTATAAACAAAGCCCCTTTAAGACGAGTCATTTCACTCGGCGGCCATCTTTGAAAGGCCTCTCGTCTCATCTCTTTGAATGGGGAAACATCAAGTTCTCCAAAACTGTTCGACAAGCTTACGATTAAATTTCACATTTGAAATTACCAATGAAATCTGACTCATAAATGTAGTTTCTAAACGCTCAAATCATGACAAAAAAGTGCATTTTTCAGCCTGGACAAAGCTAATGCGCATGCACAGTCCTAAACGCGCGTTTCTATAGCAACCGGAGCTTCTACCGGCAGCTGCAGTGACGTGAAGACTTTACTAATCAACGATTGGCTTTCATTTAGAAGGCGGGGCTTATTCGCCATATTGGGCGTTGCACTTTCTCCCATTCATAAGTAATCAGAGTGCACTGTCTTCATATACAGTGCATCCAGAAAGTATTCACAGCGCTTCACTTTTTCCACATTTTGTTATGTTACAGCCTTATTCCAAAATGGATTAAATTCATTATTTTTTTTCTTAATTCTACAAACAATACCCCATAATGACAAGAAGAAAGAAATTTGTTTTAAATCTTTGCAAATGTATTAAAAATAAAAAACGGAAAAAATCTCATGTACATAAGTATTCACAGCCTTTGCTCGATGCTTTGTTAAAGCACCTTTGGCACCAATTACAGCCTCAAGACTTTTTGAGTATGATGCTACACGCTTGGCACACCTATTTTTGGGCAGTTTCTCCCATTCTTCTTTGCAGGACCTCTCAAGCTCCATTAGGTTGGATGGGGAGCGTCGGTGCACAGCCATTTTCAGATCTCTCCAGAGATGTTCAATCAGGTTCAAGTCTGGGCTCTGGCTGGGCCACTTAAGGACATTCACAGAGTTGTCTCATAGCCACTTCTTTGTTATCTTGGCTGTGTGCTTAGGGTCGTTGTCCTGTTGGAAGATGAACCTTCACCCCAGTCTGAGGTCCAGAGCGCTCTGCATTCATCTTTCCCTCGATCCTGACTAGTCTCCCAGTTCCTGCCGCTGAAAAACATCCCCACAGCATGATGCTGCCACCACCATGCTTCACTGTAGGGATGGTATTGGCCAGGTGATGAGCGGTGCCTGGTTTCCTCCAGACATGACACTTGCCAATAAGGCCAAAGAGTTCAATTTCTCATGGTCTGAGAGTCCTTCAGGTGCCTTTTGGCAAACTCCAGGTGGGCTGTCATGTGCCGTCTGGCCACTCTATCATACAGGCCTGATTGGTGGAGTGCTGCAGAGATGGTTGTTCTTCTGGAAGGTTCTCCTCTCTCCACAGAGAAACGCTGGAGCTCTGTCAAAATGACCATCAGGTTCTTGGTCACCTCCCTGACTAAGGCCCTTCTCCCCCTGATCGCTCAGTTTGGCCGGGCGGTCGGCTCTAGGAAGAGTCCTGGTGGTTCCAAACTTCACGGATGCTCATTGAGGGCTTTCAATGCTGCAGAATTTTTTCTGTACCCTTCCCCAGATCTGTGCCTCGATACAATCCTGTCTCAGAGGTCTACAGACAATTCCTTGGACTTCATGGCTTGGTTTGTGCTCTGACATGCACTAACTGTGGGACCTTATATAGACAGGTGCGTGCCTTTCCAAATCATGTCCAATCAACTGAATTTACCACAGGTGGACTCCAATCAAGTTGTAGAAACATCTCATGGATGATCAGTGGAAACAGGTTGCACCTGAGCTCAACTTTGAGTGTCATGGCAAAGGCTGTGAATACTTATGTACATGTGATTTTTTCGTTTTTCATTTTTAATAAATTTGCAAATATTTCAAACAAACTTCTTTCACATTGTCATTATGGGGTATTGTTTGTAGAATTGAGGAAAAAAATAATGAATGTAATCCATTTTGGAATAAGGCTGTAACATAACAAAATGTGGAAAAAGTGAAGCGCTGTGAATACTTTCCGGATGCACTGTATATAAAGTCTTTTCAAGGAAATGTCAAATTATACTAACCCCTAACAGTCTACTAATATTCTAATATGAGTTAGTTGACATGTAGTTGCATGTAGAATGTCTAAAGTGGATAAAAAGTGTAACCGATTGTTTTTTTTATCCAAAGTGACTTACATTGCCTTTGATCAATTCATGCATTCTCTCATGACCTTGGTGCTTTGCGATACAGAAACACTCATTAAATGTGAGCTGCTCTGAACTGTCAGCATGTAAAACGGTAATGACTGTCATGTAAAACTTCACAAACTAGCATTTGTCTGCAGATGTGAGAAACACATTACACTAAAATATGTGTGACAGCAGTGTGCAAATTATATATCATCAATACATGATCACTTGCAACGCCTGTACCAGAACCATTTTCAGACCAACAAAACACATTGAGCAGACTTAAAGCTCAGAAGGGCGACATCTTCATGCATGCAATCGAGCTGTTCTGTGTGGCCTATTAAGACACACAGGTTATTGTCAGAGCAGACGTGAGCGGTGCAGGGGTCACACGGTGGTATGTTTACACAGCCAGACCACACAGATAAAACAACTACACATAAACCGTTATAGGAACTAATATCACACCAGACATCACACATGTGCACCAGGTGTGTGTGTGTTATACAGAACATGGAAAACACACTCAGGGGTCTGTGTTCTTTTCCATTTCACAGTCAAAGCAAATGTGCAATGACAATGTATTGATTCGTCACAAATTTTCTTCCTTTTAAGGTTCCCATTGCAAAAGGTCCCAAATATATTAATAATGCGGCCACTAGAGGGAGCAAACTAAATACTTGCAGACCAGAGCAGCAAAAAGACCAACTTCTCTGTGAAAACAGCAAAGAGACCTTCAAATTAAATTCATAAAAAACAATTCCGTTCACTACAGGATTTAATGCAAAACTTTAAATGGCGGTTCATCGTACTGCATATTTTCACATGCATGAGCTACAAACAGGACAAAAAGACGGGCAAGTGTGAATACAACATTTATAGTGAGCTCAATTAATCACACGGCGTGCACTAACTCTCAATAAAAAAATAGGCAAACTTGATTTAACAGTTTAGTTTCAAGGCCATGCGTAACAATAGCTAATTATTGAATCTACTTTGAGCTATCTTTATCAATAATTTGAATTTTTCAGCTAAATATTTTGTGCACTTTTGTGCCAATCATCAGTCTAAACATTACTAGTGTATAGTAGATTTTATCCTAACAATGCAGTACATATTTGAAAAAATAAATAAATAATAAAAAATGATAAAATATAATAAATGTATAGTATGTAATAATTATATATAAAATAATCAAACAATGTATTTTTAATTATATTATATTAATATTATTTTAATTTAATTTTGTTATTCAAAATACAAAAATGCCTTTGATGATCATAAATGTAAAGAAATAATGTGACTGATGTTATGCTCTTTTAAAATACTACATAGCATGTACTGTTTTACATCTGGCCACATACAATGACGTCCCATTGACAAGCCAAATCGTCAGTCTTCTGTACTTGTGTGTGTATGTAGCAAAAAATACCAGTAATATGCACAAACATTCACATCAAATAACCTTCTGCATGCTTCTGCAATGTGGTTGTGCAGAGCACAGAAATCTCCACTGTAGTCCATGCTCGTTCTGTGATATTTTTGACATGCTAAAATAAAAAACACACCTAATAGTATACAAGAGGTCAAAGTTCACCCCTTTAGCTGTGAGCTTTTCCTGTATGTTCTGTTGAAATTATGTCATGCATGAAAAGTCATGCATGCTTCGAGTGAAAGTGTTCCAAGAATCCAAATGTCAGGACAAATACTGGAAAAACACAACCGACAGGAATATTCCCCACAAAAAAATTGTTATGATCACAATGGGATAATAAGAGGCAACGACAGTTGATTAGCATTACTATTATTTATCCAAACAAACACTAACGTGTGCTCTAAAATGTTATTATTATTCTGATTAATAGCAACAATGAGATGTGAGTTGTGTTGTTAAAACGTCCTCTTAATGTATCATTTCAGAAGTAAGTAATCGCATACAGTCTAAAAATCCATCATTATTGGTGCTATTGTTGTTGCTGTGATCAATAATAACAATATGCGCGTTTAATTCGCGCAGCTACAATGAACGAGCACGCGGCGCAAGTACTTCTGAAGAAGTGCCTGTGTTAATTCCGATCAAAACAGCAGCAATAAGCGTACCTGGTCTCTCTGCAGACAGGGCAGAGACGTCCTCCTGTGAGATTTGCTCCTGGATTGGCCGTGCTGTGCCATGTCTGACGAGACTACGGAGCTGGACCTCCTGCGCCTCTTAAATACCGAAATATCTCCCCTCGATCCCTCCCGGTGTGATGCGCCCTGCTCCGGCAGCAGTCTGTCCGCATACCTCGCCAGCAGGACCCCCAGCACCCCGAGCAGGTACGCCAGGTAGGGTCTCCAACTGGCGCGCACCTTCTGCAGCGACAGCAGCGACACGGTCCTGATGATGCTGATGAAGAGGAGCACGGAGATGCCCTGACCCAGCCGCACCACCATGAGCGCCCCGCTGGCCAGGCAGGCGAGGAGCACCAGCGCGGTGGCCGTGAACGAGTACAGCTGCTGCGCATCCAGCAGCGACTGCGCCGCCGCTTCGCCCAGATGGCACACGGTGAGCAGGAACACGGCCGTCCGGATGAGCACCCCGCAGCGGAGCAGATACACACCCACCCAGAAGAAGGCACACACGAGCGTGAAGACGGGCGAGAGCAGCTGCCACACGAGCTCCACGAGCGTCACCAAGTGCAGCGCCGGAGATCCCGAGTGCGCGTGTGCGCGCTCCGCGTCCCAGTCCGCGGACTGATGAGCGAGCAGCGCGAGGAGCACGGACAGCGAGGCGACACACACGGCCGAGGAGAGGCTCCTACGGCTCCGCAAGCACGAGTGCCAGCAGTCCTGCTCCACGGGAGTGACACAAGTGCGCACATAGCCGTTGCGCACGGATTCCAGTGCCATCGGTCACGGGAGAGCACGCGTACGCGCTCGCGCACACACGCATTAATGCGCAGAGCCGCTGTTCCTTTTCACGTGAGTGAGTGAGTGAGTGACTGACTTTCGAGCGGCGGACTGCCACGAGTTCGCCTTCAACGCATCCTCGCGTGAAAGTCAAAAGTAAAGCCGGGGTGCGCGGAGGAGGAAAGCGAGCCCCTTTTCTTTGCAATAACGCGTAAAATCGCTCATCGTCTTACGATCCAGTCGGGCATAACGAGGAACAACTCCTGATGTTTCTAGGCCACCATAATCATCATCACCATGAGTGATCTTCCTCCCTCGCGCTTCCTCTCTTTGTTTTTCTCCCGTATCTCGCTGGATTATATACTCTCTTGTATCATTTTCACGCGTGGAAACTCTCGCTGAAGAAAGATTTCCTTGACTTTTTGGATCATATTGGCCAGTGTCCCGTAGCTCGCGAGGCGGTCCTTAACACAGCGCGCGAGCTGCGCTCCGTATCAGCAGCCACACGATGATCCTGATCAGACCCGATTCAAAGCAGTCGGTTGATTTATTGATTTCAGCTGCTCAAGCACATGTGCAATTTTACAACTCACCTGCATCACAAAAAAAAAAAAAAAATCAAATTCTTTTATCAAACCGAACTATAAAAATCAACTTTATTTCATTTTTATTTGTGTTCTCCTAATAGGTGATATTGCGCATGACTTTCCAATACAGTTGGGGGATGTTTTGGACTTAAACAGTTAATTTACCAGACAAAACACATTTCTTTTCTTGCTTTCTGACTGATTTTCCTTTTACAGTAAATTTTATTATAGTTCATTAACATTAACTAATAATCACAATCACAATAATAAAAAAAAATGTCTCTTTGGCTTTCTTGTTAGTTTTATTATTTATTTTGTGTATTTCTACTAAAAACAAAACCCTTCATTTATTAAATATTTGAGTTTATTTAATTTTATATCACTGTTTTGTCTTTATTTGCGGTTCTTCTTTCAGAATTTTTATTTTACAGTAAATTAGCCCCAGATACGAAGAATTATTAAAATGTTTGAGTTTATATCAGTTTTGTTTTCTTTCAGACTTATTTTTCTTTTACAGCAAAAATTTTATATTCATTATGATCACGTTTCCTTCGATATCAAACAAAATTCATATGAAAGTCACTCTTCAGTTTTCCTGCTTTTTTGTGTATTTTTCCACACAAAACTTCATTTATTAGCCCCGAATATAAAAATATTTTATATTTTTATTTGTATGCTCCGTAAAAAGGTGAAATTGCGCATGCCTAATACAGTTAGGTGGTGTTTTGGACTTAAACAGTTAATTTACCACGCAAAACACATTTTTAGATCACATGTGAATTATTTTTTTTGCTTTCTGACTGATTTTACTTTTACAGTAAAATGTTATAGTTCATTAACATTAACTAATAATCACAATTCCCTGCGATATCAAAAAGACAACTCTTTGGTTTTCATGCTTTCTTGACATTTAGTTGTATTGACTGACTTTCCTTTAATGATAATATTTTAGCAGATGTAATTAAGATTGTGTATTTCTACAAAAAAAAATTCATTTATTAACCCCAGATATGAAGAATAACTAAAATTTTTGAGTTTATATCACTGTTTTATTTTTCTTTCTTTGGTATTGTTTTTTTCGGACTTATTTTTCTTTTACAGTAAAAATTTTATATTCATTATGATCACGATTCTTTGGGATATCAAACAAAATTCATACGAAAGTCACTCTTCGGTTTTCCCGTTTCTTTGTGTATTTTTCCACACAAAACTTCCTTTATTAGGCCTAAATATATAAATATTTTATATTTTTATTTGTATACTCCGTAAAAGGTGAAATTGCGCATTCATTTTTGAGTTTATCTGATTTTATATCACTGTTTTGTCTTTTTTTTTCTTTGCTATTGGTTCTTTCAGACATATTTTTCTTTTACAGTAAAAATTGTATATTCATTATGATCACGATTCCTTAAAACAAAATTCATATGAAAGTCACTCTTCAGTTTTCCTGCTTTCTCTGTGTATTTTTCCACACAAAACTTCATTTATCAGCCCTAAATATGAAAATATTTCCTGTTTTTATGTCTATCAGATTCTGTCTCACTTTCTTGTCTTTCATTCTTCAGTACTGGTTCTTGCTGACTGATTTTCTGTTTACAGTACAATTTTACAGTTCATTAACAGTTCGCTCAATTCAGTAAACTTTTCCCTGTCAATGGCCGATCGAGATCAAACAAAAATCATATGATGATCATTTGGTTTTCTTGGCAATTAGTTCTTCCTGACTGATTTTCCTCTAGCTAGTTAACATTCACTGGTACACATGATTCCCTATCGTTGCATGAGGGAGATCAAACAAAAATCATATGAACGTTGACAGTCCCAATCTGGTTACCATTCACACAGGCAGTCGGCAGTGTGGGCAGAATTCCCAGGAGATGAAAACCGGTTTCTAGCACAGGAACTAAGGAGCATCTCTCTGTCGGCAGGGCAGAAACTGGCAGCCGAGGCATTTCAGCAGCCTGATGGATGTTCATCCCATCGTGACGCTCTCAGTTTCCCGGCCTCCCCCTGCCGAGGAGCGGCTACAGGGAATGTGGGAGTGCATGTTTGGAAAGCTGCAGAGGCAACAGTCTCTTCCGGTCTCGGTTCCTGGGTCAGTCAAGGGCCAACTAATATTAAGTCCTTGCGTCATGTTCTCCAAACAGCAAAATAAAGATAAGGATAAAAATTGCAGGGAAAGATCCTAAGTGGGAACATAGCAGAGCCGTTTCTGAGGATAAGGGAGCAAGGCGTGCATCAGGGAGAGAACGAGCGAAAACGCCCCTGTCAAAACAAATGCCTAAATCCCGTATTATAATGTTAGGTCATCAAAGGTTAATGCAATAAGTGGGAAACATGGTAAAGGAAAAGCTCATGGAAGTTTAACTGGTTTTAAAATGCAGAGATACACGACTAAACCACAAAATATTCTTAGTGTTCAAATATGAAAATAAAGACTTTTCCAAAGTCCACTTTAAATGCTGATGCTATTCCCAGGTTTGCCACTAAAGGGCACTACCTTTTCTATGCTATAATGATCAAATATTGAACAGTTTTCTGCTCACCTTCATATGAATCCAGATTGATCTCTCAAATGCATTAACATGAAAATCCTAAGGCTATTATTTTGAGCCTGTTTAATGTACGACGATCTTGAACATTCAGTTTCATCGGAGAGACACACTCAAGCCAAAGTTATACATGAGAAAAGAATAATTGTATGCAGTCGCTGACCTGACATCGAGGTGTTTACACTTAAATCTATTTGCCCGAAACATTTTAAAACCGCCTGTCTGAAACATCTCGCCCGTCTTGTGATAAATAATCAGACACTCTGGGTTCAGTGCTTGCCATAGAAAAAGCTGAAATATAACCCTGCCTTCCATGAAACTGTGTGGGGGAATCGAATGTGTGAGTCCAAAATGCATTACAGGTGGAGCGATTGAGGATTAAGTCTGGGAGAAGATTCAATTTTCCCTCCTAGTACATCAGCTCTAGCATAAACCCTGGCTTGGCACAAGACGACGAGTATAAAAGCATAATTTCACCTCCACCCCTGCTCACTGTTCTCTAGGCACACTCCTGCGGTTAGAATCTAAACGGAGAATGTTCTGTATGCAGAGAGCCGTCCTCCGGGAACATTGGGATGGAATTGTGGGATACTGTCACCGCACAGGCCGGGCTTTTAGCAATCTGCCTGAACATTTCCATGCAGTAAGTCATTTGAAACATGCATTGTGTTGGTCAAGCATGTTGTTATTTCTAAGGCCGTGTGTCCACAAAGCGTTTTTTCAAGCGGCTAGCGTATTTTTCCAATTGTTTTCAATGGGAGCACCGCGTTTTTAAAGGAGACCTATTATGCAGAATTCACTTTTATAAGGTGTTTGAACAATGATGTGTGTCCACAGTGTGTGTAAACAACCAGCCTATAATGGTAAAAATCCACCCAATACTTTTTTTATAATCCCCATCAATCATTATCAATCTCTCATAACGCGCGGTTTCATATTTCCCCCAACTCCTACGTAAGAGTAGGGAAACCCTGCCCATGACTGTTGATGATTGGCCCTTTTAGCATAGACACACCCCTGAATGAGAAGCACAGAGACGCCATTTCTGTTTACTCGCTGTATCAGCGCTAGAGTATTATAATGTCTGTGCTAAAAAACATTACAAATGTTGGATGTACCAACAAACATACGAGTCTCATAGACTCCCGGCATCCAAGCCACTGAGGACACTGTGGTTGAATTTCATTTTTGAAGGAAATGTGCCGAAGAATGTCGGTAAAATGTTAGATATTTGCACAACTCATTTTACGCATAACTGCTTCTCCAACGAGGGTCAGTACAACGCTAGATTTGCGTAAAAGTTGTTTCTGAAGGACGGGTCAATACCAACGCTTTGTGCTCTAACTTCATATCCAGAACAAGTGAGGATGGCACTTCATATTTTGTGAATGTTTGCAAATTTCCTTTCTGAATGAGCTTTCTAGAATGCTGTACGGCTCATATGGCTAAAGTTACCATAGTCTCTGACTGTATTCACTGAGACTAGAGCTGTGTCGTTAGTTATATCCCGAAAACGCTCACCGCCTGCGTAGTTCATAAACGCACATTTATTATGCATTGTATAGTCAGTCAGGTGACAGACTTTTTTACGTTGCCACACAAGCACCGATACAACAATTTATAGATTAACATGATGGTACATGCTAGTCCATGAGTTGAATCAACGTAACTCCACAACAATGTATCCACTAACCATTCAGAAACATCCAGGTGCAGTCTAAAAGTTGCAACCTCTTCCTGAGTCTCTCATCTGTGTCCGACTCCGGTTCAAACATGTAAGGCTGCACTCCACAGCTGGTTATTTCTGAGTGAGATTTCACCTGCATTGTTGTTGATGGAGTATCCGGAAGGGGGGCGGGGAGCAGTAGCTCATTTGCATTTAAAGGGACACACACAAAAATAATGTGTTTTTGCTCACACCCAAATAGGGGCAAATTTGACAAGGTATAATAAATGATCTAGGGGGTATTTTGAGCTGAAACTTCACAGACACATTCTGGGGACACCAGAGACTTATAATATCTTGTGAAAAGGGGCATAATATGTCCCCTTTAAAACGCCAGGAGCGTAACAAGGTGCTGAGCGGTTATTTCACGATTGAGCGCTCGCCGTTTTTTACCGGTCGCTAAGAGTTGAAGAATGTTGAACTTTGGATAAAACGCTGTGCTCATCACTGTCACTTTTCACCCAGTCATCCAATCACAGTGGAGGAGGGGCGGGACAAATACCACACCGACCAACCGCCACATTCTGCTTGTACAACGTCAACAACAAGCATAATAACGCACCTAAATTATTTAAAACATTGATTATTTCGAACATTGTGCTTGGTTTTTCGCCTTCAAACCAAGCTTGGGTCTTCAGCCGACAGCTATCTCATGACCAATTCGTACGTATTTGTACGAGGTGGCTAAATCGTACAAATTCGTACGACATCACTTGTATGAATTCGTACGATTTGTCTATACTGCAGTGATGGGTAGGTTTTAGGGGCGGGGTTAGGGGTAGGTCGTTCGTATGAAATCATACGAATTAACCAACTCGTCAAATGCATACAATTTAGCAAAACTCGATGAATTCGTATGATTGAGTTCGTAGAAATACTTACGAATTGCTGTGAGATCGGGTTGGCGTTTCCCATAGTTTACGCATTAGGTCAGTCGGCGGAGACTAGAGGTGTTTTAGTGGCTGTTCGAGTGCATTTGACCACGAGCGTCACTATGCTAGCAATCTGGTCGAATGCGTTTTTCGACTACCTCTGGAAGGGGACAAGCTCAAAACATTTTAGACATCGTTTACACCTATATTTAGCGTCGTCCACTTGT
>CM077182.1:3413117-3533117 GCA_039654105.1 Coreius guichenoti | reverse complement strand
GTGTCTGTGAGTGTGTATGTGTATGTGTGTGCGTGTCTGTGAGAGTATATATATGTGAGTGTGTAGTATACATACTGTATATAATATATACACACACATATATTAAATAAACACAAACTTATGTTAGATGCGATTAATCGCGATAAATCGATTTGACAGCACTAATTTAAATATTTGGAATTTAAATCAAAAAGGCACTACAATAATATGAATGAAGGTGGTCTCAAAAAATAAGCTTCAAGTAAAATATAAACAATCACATTTTTTCATTTTGATTTTGGAGGTGAAATACGTCACGAGCATGTCTAAAAGAGCTTTCTATCTTCACACATTCATCAGTCCATCCAACCATCACAATCACAAACTCATGGAGGTATGAGGGAGAACTCCAGCCTCAGTTTTGTCAGGATGAGGAACAGCGATGAGAAGCACAATTCTTACATTGCGGGCTGAAATGTTTGAACTCAGAGTCAGTCAGTCCTGATGATGTCATATCCTCAAGACACATCTGATGTTCGGCCATCACCGCCGCCATCTCCGCTCACACACCGAAAGACAAAGGAACATCTGAAATGACATCACTTTTGAAGATTTAGCGGTGACAGAACAGAACAGATGTGAATAATAAATCATCTTTCTTTCTTACATATTTTATTTGTGCAAAAGCCGGTATGCTAAAAATCTGCCCGGGCTTTGATTAGCGGCGCAGCTCCCGGCGTCCTCCGAGGATGCAAACCGTCTTTGATGATCATACAGAGTTATGAAAGCACATGTTGTATCATAGGTGCAGCACTCCCAAACACAAGACAAGCCTTGAGAGAAATTCATTTGAATAGTTGTGAGGTCGTGCGACGCCGTAATACTGAAATATGACTTTCATCAGCTGATGAGCGCTGGGTTTTCATAGGGACACGATGAGCTGACTCACTGTAATTAGGTTACGGAGTTTCTCGCTAAAACTGATTGTGTGTGTCCTACCGGCTGATGGATGGAAACGCTATGCCGAGAGCACATTTTAATACCCCGGATTTTCAAACTCACTTACTGTTCTCAGTCTTTCTTCAGAAGACAATACCCGTAACACAATTACAGTAGGATAAAATTTGCCTGGGTCCTAAAATAACTCCCACAAAGAGACCCCGCTTCCAAGTAACTGTCTCGCCTGTCCTCGCTCGTGCAGGTGTAATTTCTCAGTTAATGCACACTAACGAAGAAACCAACCTAAAAAAGAACGTCCTAAACTAATTATGTGGATGTTTTAGAAATATCCACGGAGATGTAGGATTCTGCACGTGGACAATAATGAGTGAAACGTAACACAATATGCAGAAAAAAATTAATGTGGCTGCCTCGAGACAGAATGCTGTTAACCCTATAATGCCTGACATATGAACTATAGTCAGAAAAATCTATTTGTTACACCTTTAGACAATATATATATAAATAAAATTAGCATATGTGTGTTATGTTGAGTATCATATTTGATACATCAGGCTTTTATGGCTCATATAGTGAGAATATGGAGGAGGAAAAACACCTCAGTTTTACTCAAAGGCCCAAACTGAGCAAAAATATGCAATTTGCTGCAGATGCGATATTTATATGGCCAGAAAGTAAGATTAAATTCGAATAGTTTGTAATGTAAATCAATTACATCTTTATAACAGTACACTTACATAAAATGCATATCAGTCATCACTCTATATCTGCCAATTATGTCTTAGTAAGATGATATTTAAGTGCTTAGTTTTATGATTAAAGCGTTACAACATATTATGCAACCCAATACAATTATGATTGAGAGCATTGAGAGAAGATGAACAAATAAACCTTCCTCAAAAGCCTGATGATCATATTTGATACTCACAGATTTTTCTAATAAGTAAGTGTTCATCTTAAAATACTACAAAAGTTATTCTTACGGTTACTTTATAAAAATCAGCAAAGATTTCACAGCAAATAGACTGTATTTTACAATTATACTAAAGGCTTTTACTTAAAAACCTATCAAACAGACGACAGAAGGCAAATTTTGATCATGTTGATCATTTATATCAAATATAATACAGAAGGCTTGTTTTCCGCACAAAATGCTACAGGTTCACCCTTAAGATTTAGTGATTTTCTACTCTCTAGATACTTATCGGATCCCTCTTTTGAGTTATTTTTGCCTGTCTTGTCTACTAGGCTTTTTGGATGTAATCAAATATTTTCTGTGTGGTTAATATCAAGTGTATCTACATTGTTTACTGTAATAATGATGCATCAGCATAATGCGGAAAGAGTGTGAGAGTAGCTGTCATAACAGAAAGAAGGACGGAAAACGAATTTTTTTCTCTGCTCAGATCCATCATCCATCGCAAGACTATAAAACAAATACAACAAATGCATGTTCAGTTTACAGAGCAGAAGTGAGAGAAAATCAGTGAATTCAGACACAATACTGCACACTTTGTATGATGTTGCATACATACTTTATTGTGTCCTAAACTAGTTTTAATCTGACTGTACAGACTGATTTTAAACCCATACAACTGCATATGTGTTCTTGTGCTGTTCAGACTACAAAAAACAAAACAGATATGGTGAAACATCTGATTTTTGACATCTGAACCGTGAGAGGGTTGCTATAGGTGCCTTTACTGTCTTCAACGTGTTTTTTTCCATTCCAATGCGCTACTTTTCCATTATATTTCAATGTAAACACGCGCTGGATGGACGTGTATGACCGTTGCACTCGCGTCTCACGTATGACGCAGCATTCTAAAAACGCGGCGCTCAAGTTAAAATCAGTAAAATCAGCATCTCGAGACCTTGCGTTTATTCCCCATTCCACTGCACGCGTGTCTCATGTTTTTCAACGCGTCCTGCGTGAACGAGCCCTAAGTCTGTTTTATTATCTCCCAGGCAAAGATCTGCTCATTTAGCACAAAGGTTACAGGATGAGTTACACACCACAGTTTTACACTTTTCAAATCCCTACTCCTACTACACTCTTAAAAATAAACATTCTTTACTGGCATCAGAAGTTCCATTGAGAACTTTTATCATTCATGGAAACTTTCCCATTCCACAACATCCTCTTTATAGTGGAAAAAAGTTTTCTTCAGATTATAAAAATGTTCTTCACACTAAGAAAAAAACTTGACTGAAGGGTTCTTTGGGGAATCATGGTTCTTCTCTATGGCATCGCTGCGATAATCCACTTTTGGAACCTTTATTATTAAAGGGCTCCTATCACTGAATTAATAATAAATTATAAATGTGTTCAGCATTCTGCAACAAATATTTTTCGGATTTTCTAGACATTCTAGACATTTGGGATATATAAAAAATGTAGCGCATGGATTCGGCCAGGGCCGTAGCCACCATAGACATTGAGGGGGACAAGTCCCCCCCAATAACTAGAAATGGCCAAATTGCACCCCCCCAATATTTGAAATTCTTGCATTGCTCTGCTACACTTTATTATGCAGCACTCTGTATGTTAGAATGACAAAAAGGTTCAAAAGTTATATTTTTAGTCTGGTCTGCCTGATTAATGATTAAGATGGCCAATCAAATCAAAGTAGGCGGGGTTTACGTTCTCTTTTGGCTCGTGCACAGTCTTCACACAGACGAGCGCGTCAATCTATCGCTTAATGCTGTTGTGGAGACTCTATTCTTTCCAATGAAATCACAAAACAAATTGCACACAAACATGTCCCTGCTCTTAATATACAATCATTGATGAACATCTTTGATGTAGAAAAAGTAGAAATGTAGAAAAAGAAAAACTACAGTGGGGAGAACAAGTATTTGATACACTGCCGATTTTGCAGGTTTGCCCACTTACAAAGCATGTAGAAGTCTGTAATTTTTTATCATAGCTACACTTCAACTGTGAGTGACGGAATCTAAAACAAAAATCCAGAAAATCACATTGTATGATTTTTAAGTAATTAATTTGCATTTTATTGCATGACATTAGAAGTATTTGATACATCAGAAAAGCAGAACTTAATATTTGGTACAGAAACCTTTGTTTGCAATTACAGAGATCATACGTTTCCTGTAGTTCTTGACCAGGTTTGCACACACTGCAGCAGGGATTTTGGCCCACTCCTCCATACAGACCTTCTCCAGATCTTTCAGGTTTCAGGGCTCTTGCTGGGCAATACGGACTTTCAGCTCCCTCCAAAGATTTTGTATTGGGTTCAGGTCTGGAGACTGGCTAGGCCACTACAGGACCTTGAGATGCTTCTTACAGAGCCACTCCTTAGTTGCCCTGGCTGTGTGTTTCGGGTCGTTGTCATGCTGGAAGACCCAGCCACGACCCATCTTCAATGCTCTTACTGAGGGAAGGAGGTTGTTGGCCAAGATCTTGCAATACATGGCCCCATCCATCCTCCCCTCAATACGGTGCAGTCGTCCTGTCCCCTTTGCAGAAAAGCATCCCCAAAGAATGATGTTTCCACCTCCATGCTTCACGTTTGGGATGGTGTTCTTGGGGTTGTACTCATCCTTCTTCTTCCTCCAAACACGGCGAGTGGAGTTTAGACCAAAAAGCTCTATTTTTGTCTCATCAGACCACATGACCTTCTCCTATTCCTCCAGATGGTCATTGGCAAACTTCAGACGGGCTTGGACATGCGCTGGCTTGAGCAGGGGGACCTTGCGTGAGCTGCAGGATTTTAATCCATGACGGCGTAGTGTGTTACTAATGGTTTTCTTTGAGACTGTGGTCCCAGCTCTCTTCAGGTCATTGACCAGGTCCTGCCGTGTAGTTCTGGGCTGATCCCTCACCTTCCTCATGATCATTGATGCCCCACGAGGTGAGATCTTGCATGGTGCCCCAGACCGAGGGAGATTGACCGTCATCTTGAACTTCTTCCATTTTCTAATAATTGCGCCAACAGTTGTTGCCTTCTCACCAAGCTGCTTGCCTATTGTCCTGTAGCCCATCCCAGCCTTGTGCAGGTCTACAATTTTATCCCTGATGTCCTTACACAGCTCTCTGGTCTTGGCCATTGTGGAGAGGTCGGAGTCTGTTTGATTGAGTGTGTGGACAGGTGTCTTTTATACAGGTAACGAGTTCAAACAGGTGCAGTTAATACAGATAATGAGTGGAGAACAGGAGGGCTTCTTAAAGAAAAAGGTCTGTGAGAGCCGGAATTCTTACTGGTTGGTAGGTGATCAAATACTTATGTCATGCAATAAAATGCAAATTAATTATTTAAAAATCATACAATGTGATGTTCTGGATTTTTGTTTTAGATTCCGTCTCTCACAGTTGAAGAGTACCTATGATAAAAATTACAGACCTCTACATGCTTTGTAAGTAGGAAAACCTGCAAAATCGGCAGTGTATCAAATACTTGTTCTCCCCACTGTATATGAGAGTGGATTAGAACCCGGAACCTTTAACACGGTTTACAAAAATTCTACCACCAGACCACTATGGAATTTAAACGTTAGCAGCGGATCTATGTATTTATTCAGTAACGCGAAGGATCTCGGGACTAACAATATATTTGACGCAAATGAATGCAAATATTATTTGCAAATAGTCCCAAAATGATTATTTCCCAAAAAGAATTAGACCTAGAATTTCGTTCACTGTTCTGTTTCTTTATGCTTTATAAAAATAAAAAAAAAATTGGTCCCCCCTAATGTTCAAGACATGGTTAGGGCCTTGGATTCGGCAGGCATGTATTCATGATACTAAGGGCCCTATCATACACCCGGCACAATGCGACGCCATGCACAACGCAAGTGTTTTCTGCTAGTTTCAGCCCGACGCAGTTATCATTTTCATGTCCAGCGCCACGTTATTTAAATAGCAAATGTACTCGCGCCCATCTGTTCGCCCATGAGTGTGCTGGTCTGAAAACCAGGTGTGTTCAGGCGCATTGTTGGCGTGTTGCTGTTTTAAGGAGCTGGAAACGACTGCGCCACTGACCAACAAAAACCTGGTCTAAAGTCAGTATTTTTTTGTGTTATTTAAAGGGCGCGTTAGTAATATGCGTCTATAGGCAGGTGCACAACGTGCACACTCTGCTTATTACACACACAGGGACGCGCAGCAGCACACAAACATTTTTAAATATTAAAAATAAAAGGATTACAATGTAAAAGATTATTATTGTGTACATAAAGATAAAAATGCCTACATGTCATAATGGATAGTCATTGCATGTATCATAATGACCTGTTTGCAGTAATGATGAATGCAATTGGCTACTTATTTGACCAAACGTGGCAATACACACATGTATTTAAACTGACTCGTCAGGTTGAGGGTCTATATTCCGTAAATAGCGAATCAGCCATGGTGCAAGCGCAACTGGCTTTTAAAGGGAATGGGAGATGAGACTCTGATTGGTTTATTGCACGTCACGCCCAAAACACACCCATGACTCATTAAGAGACTAGGGACAACCCTTTTGGACCATGTGCCTGGCGCGCAGACCGTTTCTTCTGTCGTTAAATTAGCAAAAGTGGATTCGGACACGCCCTAATTGCACCTGCGCCATGAGCTTCAGACCATGCGCTCAGATCATTAAAATAGGGCCCTAAGTGGGGCAGCCGGTTTCTGAGCCCTCCCCAGCTCTACAGCGCCCCACAAATTTCCAATGTAAATCAGTGGTGAAAAATGGAACTGCAGCGTGCTCTCATAGAGAGCCATTGGGACAGATTTCTGGCAGCCCCGCTTAATTTCACATTAGGTAAACACACCTTACGTAACCTCGCTCCAGATCAAGACTATATTAGTCCCTACCTAAATCTATGGCTAGGAGCCGCTACTGTATTACTACTGGCTCCTATTATTATCTTTTACACATTCAATTTTCTTCAGTGTGTAATGTTGCTGTTTGAGCATGAAAAAGCTCTGCAAAGTTACAAAGTCCCTCCAGCGGGAGTTCTTCTCTATATCAGTGTCACTGTTTCTGAACTCCCTGAAACGCCTCCATTGTAGTCTTAAGTTTTCTTCCGGGAACGAACACGACACAATATTCCTCATTTCAATAATTCCCACCCAAGGCATACGCAGAATAAAGGGGCGGGGCCTGGTTGAGTTAGTTAGTAGTGTGTTGAAACTGGCGGTTATGGGACATTTCCCAAACATGCTGGAAGCACTTGACCAATCACAACACACTGCTCCAGCTGACCAATCAGAGCACATTGTGCTTTTCAGAAGGAGGGGCTTCACAGAGACAGGAACTAAATGCTCTGTTACTGACAGACTGGGAAGAGAGGAGCTGCAACAATGGAGAATATGAGGAAAATAATCAACATTCAAGCATGAAAACCTGTTCTAGTAGAGCACAAAACCAGTTCCCCTTTAAGAGTGCCAGTGCATCAGCCGCTGGTCTCCTCTGCCGTATTAACACTCTCAGGAGAGAAAGAGGTGGACCAACTTCTAAAGTCCAGACTTCTCTTTTATCATATGCCTGGCTGCATCTGTGCTCCTCCTAATTGTTTCCAGAAGACACAGGGCTTGTTTATGTCTTTGCTGGAGTGGAAAATGCCCCATTTCCTGTTCTTTTCTCTTGCTTTAATAAGGAAGTGGATTTGGCCACCTGTTCTAAGCGAGTGTCCACTGAGGAGTGCTGGGGAATAAAAGGTGAAAATCTCATCCGATTTTCCTTCTTTTTCTTGCTCTGTCTCTCTCTCTCTGTGCTGTTGTGACAGTATGTGTTTATATTCATATTCAAGACTCAAATCCAATGTTTTACACAGTTTTGGACGTCAATAACTCGCACTCAAACTTGGCAGGTCCCATCACCTCAAATATTCTGACCACAACTTGGCACCCGTGTTATAAAACATTATTTGGATGTTTGCATCACATCCTTTGGATAGTGGTAGAATTCCAGGAAATTCATACGTCTAAAATACGTTTGTGTTCACAAACTCCCATTCATTTGCTAGATTACACTTCCTCAAAACCAAGAAACAGGCATAAATCAACAGATTAATAAACAATCAGTACAAAAATACATCTGAGAGTCATAGATTTGTATTATGAATGCTAAATTATGTCCTGTTGGCTTCTGATAATCTTTCCAAGCGGTTAACTCAGACAAACCATCCATGAATTTGCTTTGCTTGCTTTGCAATAAAATTGGTGGTGATATAAGCATCACTATTAATATTGCTCAAACTTAGGCTGTGTGATTTGAACAAACCCCTAATGCTCAGTATTAAATCACCACATAACTAGCAATATCTGGAGACCAAAATATCAGAGGCAGTGTTATTTTTGTTATTGGAAACTAAAATAAAATAAAAAAGCTTTAGAAAAAAACAGAAACCAAACTAAAATACATTTTCCAAATATTTCCAAAGCTAAAATAAAATAAAAATTTCGCTTTTGATAAATGAAAACTGAAATTTAATTCTTTTTTTTTAGAAAAAATGAAACAAAACTAAAATACATTTTCCAAACGTTTTCAAAAAAATAACTAAAATAAAATAATTAATTCAAATTTTAAAATTGAAATAAAAATGAAGTTTCAGAAAAAAAATAACTAAACTAAAATACATTTTCCAAACATTCCCAAAAACAAACTAAAATAAAATAATTACTTTTAATTTTTAAAATTGAAATAAAAATGAAAAAGTTTCAGAAAAAATTTAACTAAACTAAAATACATTTTCCAAACATGTCCAAAAACATAATTAATTTTACAACTGAAATTGAAAAAAATCTGAAAAACATTAAACTAAACTAAAACACATTTTCTAAACATTTCCAAAGATAAAATAAAATAAAATTTTAGTTTTTGATAAATGAAAACTGAAATAAAACAAATTTCAGAATATTTCCAAAACTAAATTAAAATAATTTTAGTTTTTGATACATGGTATATTGTAAAATTTTAAAATGTTTTTAAAAAAAGAAAATGCTAGTAAATTAGGAAAAATTTTATATTTAAATTTTTAAATGATATCAGTGAGCTCATTAACTTTGCCAAAAAAAACCCCTAAAACTAACAATGATAAAGTAAAAACTTACAAAACTGAAAAGACCCTATAAAAATGCTTCAAGGTGGACTATTTTGACTAGCAACACCCTAGCAACCACTCAGAAACTGCCTAGCAACCACTCAGAACACCTTAGCAACAGTATAGCGGCATCCTGGCAACCCCTTATGTTTGTATGGACAAACACTACACATTTTCTACAGCAAAATACAAAAATCCAGCATATCCTCCACAAACCTTTCAGTAAAGAGATCTGACTATCAAAGCTGGTGTAATTGCTTGTGCTGAGGTTCTGGAACCGCTAAATGACTTCCTAAGATCTTGCTCATTTCCTGTCGCAAATCTTTCTTGCAGCACTTGGCCCACTTCACTTAGTCCTTTTTTTTTGTGATGTGGCGTCCCTTGAGCGCCGGCCAACCTCTCGCTCACTGTAACCCAGACATCCCAATCTCTTCCCCCAATCTAATCTGCACCACCAGGAAATCCAAACGAAATGTGTTATTCCTCTTTCTCCACCCAAACAGCACCTCAATCCTTCCTCCAGAAGTGCTGGCTCTTGCGTCAGAACCCTGATAAGTGTGGCGCTACTAACCCTTCAGGAATCCAATGATAAAGGGCCTTTAAAATAAGCGTAGAAAAAAACACCAAGAGCTTATAACCAGGTGTGATGGTTTGTGGGAAACAGAAACAGTGGCGTTTACTCCTCTGGGGATACTTGTGTATTTGGGCAGAATCCGATCCAGACTGTTTTGTTTGGGCTGAAGCTCACCCTCTGTATGTGTTTGCTTCGTTTCTACACGACCAACCCAACAGATGTTTGGACGTGAGCTACAAATACAGTCAGGAAAGAGCAAAGAAGCCATTCTGCATACTAGCAAACAACCAGTCCAGACTAGTCTCAACCTCGCCCATTCACCGACCGTCAAAGCCGGAAAGCACTTGTGAAAATCGCAACTTTTTTATCAGTCCCCCATGTACCGATCAGTTTCAATCCTGTACCGATGGCCTCCCTGATCTACTCACACAGTGACACAGTGTTTCTACACCATTTCTACACACAGAAATTGCTAGTAATTTCACAAATACTTATGTAGAAATGGCAAGCAACACACTGAATGAAACGTGAAATATAGTGTAGGCGAAAGATGCATTTGTCAAACACAACCTAGCATTAATAAAGCTTTAAATGTATGACTCCTTTGGTCACACGTTATATTAGGTGTCTTTACTAATGTGCTTGCTTATTGTGTTCATGTTGTAATGCAAACACTTGTGCTGCTGTTGATGTGATACGGGTACGGTTAGGGACAGGTTTGGTGGTATGGGTAGGTTTAAAGGTGGGTTAAGGGGTAAGGGAAGGTCATCAGTGCAATTATAGATGTAATTACAGAAATTAGTTACAGCTGTAATTACATGCAGGTATTTACATTTTTTTTTTTTTTTTACAAAGACACACTATAAAGTTGGACCAAACCTTTCAAAATTGTTTACAAAGTTGTGTCATTATTGTTTAATCAAACTAAGGCTATTAAAGGGGTCATGAACTGGCTTTTTGTTTTGAAGAATTGTTTTGAAAGCGTGTGGGAAAACGGCAACCGGAATGATTCGCCCACAGGGCTCGCAAAATGTCTTTATCAAACAAACACAATGATTTATCTCTCATCCACCCGCAATTAATTGGAATGTTATTTTTTATTACTTGACCCGCCCGATCGGTGGATATAACCGCGAACCGTGCATCACTAACACACACGCACACACACACACACACGCACGCACGCGCCTCACTGCAGAGTCAGACAAATAAGCATGATCAAAACTTCCGCGATTGTATTTTTCCTTCAAATATCAAGTCAAGAGAGTGAACAACACACATCAAGAAAGGAATGTTATTTCACTATTTTAGATAGCCCGTCGGCAGGCCGGTGATACGTTTTGGTAGCCCGTCTGGAAAACACATAGCCCCGGGACGTTGGGCTTTGCGAGCCCTGGCCCATACATGTCCAAATCTGATCCCAAATCGCAGCACAATGAACCAACAACACCTCAAATAAAGGATTCTCCAGCCTGTGACAGCGTGCTAAGGTATGTTCAGTTAGACACGTACACATAATCAATAGATATCAAACGATCTGTAACAATGCAATACTATCACATATAAAAAACATGTTTTACTCACATAAGTGTGTTGCTTCATTCATTCATGTAATTTCATCCTGTCTGCAAATCCAGTCTCTTGTTTACAAACGAATCCGTGGTGAAATGAAGGCACAAACGCGCAATGTCTTACCCACGTGAGCTGGACATTCATTAAAAATAAAGTTCATCCATGCATTCATAATATTGGAATCCAAATTAAGCTTATGCAGCATGTTTATTGCTTGGAAGTTCGATCCGGTTTAGCTCCACGTAGGCCTATGTTATTTATCTATAACATGCCATGCACAAATCGGTGGGCGGGGCTACAGAATCAGGCGTTCTTCGGTTAAGGCGGTGTTTCACTGCACTCTGACATCACAGGAAGGCACATTCAGAGATCAAGCGTTTGCTGGGCCTGGTGTCAATAAGAGCTTTTCTTTGACTAACAAGGAAGTTTTCAGCTCTGAAACTTAAAGGATATTCTTATATCACAATGAACTTTTATATATCAAAGGCTGAATAAAAAGTTGATTTCTCAATTCATGACCCCTTTAAAAATGAGCTAATAAAGCTGAAATCAAATGAAATATAAATATGAAAACCTAAACTGAAAAAACTTTAACTTAATGGAAATCAGAAATGCTGCTTTGGTTTACGTTGAACTACAAAAATCACAAAAAAAATAAAAATAAAATAAAGCTAAATAAAAATATTTAAAAAACCTAATAAAAATAAAAATGACAAAGCACAAAAAATGACTAATACTTAAAATATATTGAATATAAATAATACTAAAATAACACTGTTACAAAGTGCTTTACAAAAAAAAAATAATAATAAGAATGTCAAGTGGTATAACATTTAATAAAAAAATAAAATATAATAAATATAAATAAAATAGATATAATTATATATAAAAATGTTACAAGTGGTATAATATAATATAATAACATAAATATAATAGAAGTAATTATACTATATATATATGTGTGTGTGTGTGTGTGTGTATACAGTATATAAATTCTAAATATAAATAAATACTATAATAATATATAAATAATACTAAAATAACTGTTACAAAGTGCTTTACAAAAAAAATAATAAGAATGTCAAGTGGTATAACATTTAATAAAAAAATAAAATATAATAAATATAAATAAAATAGATATAATTATTTATAAAAATATATAATTATATATAAAAATGTTACAAGTGGTATAATATAATATAATAACATAAATATAATAGAAATAATTGTACTATATATATATGTGTGTGTGTGTGTTGTGTGTGTGTGTGTATATATATATATATATATATATATATAAATAAATACTATAATAATATATAAATAATACTAAAATAACACTGTTACAAAGTGCTTTACAAAAAAAATAAGAATGTCAAGTGGTATAACATTTAATAAAAAAATAATAAATATAAATAAAATAGATATAATTATATATAAAAATATATAATTATATATAAAAATGTTACAAGTGGTATAATATAATATAATAACACAAATATAATAGAAATAATTGTACTATATATATATATATATATATATGTGTGTTGTGTTGTGTGTGTGTGTGTATATATATATATAAATAAATACTATAATAATATATAAATAATACTAAAATAACACTGTTACAAAGTGCTTTACAAAAAAAATAAGAATGTCAAGTGGTATAACATTTAATAAAAAAATTATAAATATAAATAAAATAGATATAATTATATATAAAAATGTTACAAGTGGTATAATATAATATAATAAACATAAATATAATAGAAATAATCATACAATATATATATACTATAATAATATATAAATAATACTAAAATAACACTGTTTCAAAAGGTTTTACAAAAAAAATGAATAAGATGCAAAATAGACCTGTGTGAGTAGATCTACTAGAGCAAACTACAGTTTCACAATCATGAATCTAAAAATCAGCTGATCTCACAGAAGGTCATGAGAGGTCAACCTGTGTTTGTGGCTCATACGTCAGAGAGTTGGCCGTGGAGGACGAGACTGTGGATTTAGCAGGCCGCTCGTCTGCAGTTGAGCTAATGTCCTTCCGATCGGTGCCTCTGGTGCTCATCATCAACCACAGGAGAAAATTCGTCCAGTAAGCATGTGCTCAGGGCACATGATGTCATTGCTCGTGTAACCTGTGCTCCATTACAGGTAAATAACATAACAGAGATCCTAAACGAGTCTCGTTGGCTCGTTACAGATGCGCCATTTAAAAAAAAAAACAACCATCAGGCTCTGCATATGAAACACAATCCTCCCTCCGGGGTTTGAGCTGCTACAAAAGTGACTGCTATCGTTTAAAGATAAGTACATTCAGTTTCATAGACGTTATTGTGAATCTGAGACTCTGATTAGCGTCCATGCTAATCTCCTCTGTGTCTCAATGGATTAGCCGCATGGGGTCAGGACTGTTGATGTATTTCCTTTCCTTTTCTGATGAAATACTATGAACTAGTATTTGTTTTTGTTGTATTTATTTTTACTTAAATCTCGAGGGCTCGAGTTTATTGCAGGGCAAACAAATAAAACAGTACATTAAACATGCAGACACACAATGAGGTCAGATGGGCTTTTCACAAAATGAGATGACTATAAAGCTTCATGGAAAAGCCCTTTAGGATGGATAAACCCCACCTCTGTCAATGTCAATTTATTAAAGGCCTCAAACAAAGGTTTTTTTCTCTGGAAAGGTCAGTGAAAGGGTGAGGTGCTTTACCAGGTGAACATAACCTGCCTTCACTGCACAGGGTCAATGATGAACCGTGTTTAAAAGTCTTTTAATCATGATTTCGTTAGTGTCATGTGCTCTTAGCATTTATGCTAGCAAGTGGAGTTTTTGGCTTTTTCACAATTTTCCAAATTAATGTAGAAACAACAGTATATTTAAAGACAGTATATTTTTTAAATATTTGTTGCAATGCCATCTTTTTATGAATGAAGGCCAGTATCACTGATACTAAGACTGATACTGAAAATATTTTTTAAAAAAACATTAATGATAGACATTCAACATTACAGTATAATTGAAAGCTATATCAATTTCAACATTTATTAGACTTTTAAAAAATAAATTAAAACAGTCTTCACATAAACCCATTATAATAAGCCAGCGGCTATTTGCACTAAGTGAAAATAGCATATTTTCTTAGCGATAGATGATAATTACACTAAGTGCAAATAGCTGTAGATGCTATTTACTAAGTGAAAATAGTGATATATTCTATTTACACCATGTAAAAGTAGCAGTTCTTTGCAATATGTGTAAATAGTAATTAGATGCTATTTATACTTTATTTTGACAGATACATACTATTTGCACCTCAGTATTGTTGTACATGATTATATGTTGTACATGACAATAAAAGCCCTCCCTACACCTACCCCTAACCCTACCCAATAAATGCTTTTATTATTATTAAACATTTCGTTAGGCAATTTATTTCCACTTTTAGAACATTTTCTTAATTTTTATTGAAAGTAAATGCCTTTCCGATGTGATATGTGATGGGAAAAGGGAGAAGAGCGAGTTCGGCAAAAGGCGGATTCGAACCCGGGTCGATCGCGTCAAAACCTTGTTCCACGAGCCTTACGCTCTACTCAGGGCCAGATTAATATAAGGGTTAGGTGGGGCTGAAGCGAGCACGGAGGGGGCCCGTGATTGACCGAGGAAATGATTGACAGCCGATCGGGAGCACCTGAACTTTTCCTGGTGGGCCGCTCACCAAACCCCACCACGCCCCCACATATTAAGTGCTGTTATTTACTGGAGTGCTGCGAGTGCATGGGAAACAAACACCAAAAGCCAGGTGATGAAATGGCGCTACCTGATTAAACCGCGCGCATCCTGCAGTCGCAGCGCGAGAGCAGCTGGATCGTCTCACGCACAATGCTGACAAACTCGTTTGGCGCTTTCACCATGATAACGAGCGCCAGGCAGTCGCTTTAGCCATTTGAATTTGAATACAAGCGCAACATCATGTGTACAGTAAAGGCTCTGTGGCGAAACTAGCTGAACCAGACTGAATAGCTCCGACCATGTAAACTGAAGTGTTGAGGTAAACTATAGGCTGCCTACACGACTGTAATCATGGCCGTAGCCATCTATGAGGTCACCGAGGTCCAGACCTCGGTATTTTTCCGAGGTGTATAGTGTATAAATGTTGTGAAATAATTGACTAATAGAGTATTAACACTACTTTAGTGCTCAGATGAGAAGGATATCTTCTCATCTGAGCTGCCTGCGGTCTGTCACCGCTCGTCAATGTCAAAATATTTGAGATGACCAATCAAATTAAAGTAGGCGGGCTTTATGTTCACAGAAGCTGCTGAGTGCGAATTCGCATTTCGCAGCGTGCGACACTTCAGTAAACGGTGCAAGATGTAAGTAACTAAACTGAACATTTCATATTTGACAGCTGTTTTAGGATAGAAATGTTAAACAACTGGCAAAAATAATCAGGCAAACTAATAAAATTGTGTCTAATTTCGCCATTTCAGAAAAGGACATTAACGAAGCCGATTTCATCAGATTAGGCATAAAATGATGAACGTGTGTGTACATACTGACAGACGAAAATGAAAAGACTATCAGTCAGAGCTCAGCTTTAGGAGGGGAAGAGACAGGGCAAGAAAAGGAAACAGAGAAAAAGAAAGAGTGATGGAAATGAGGAGAGCGCAGGTATGACATAATCTACTGCCCACTAACATGGTTTAGAAATCTATTTGTTATTCATTTTTTTAGCCTTCAAACATCTTAAAATGCACATATGTAGATCAGAGAAATCAAAATTTTCTTGGGGGACCATGCCCCCCAAACCCCCCTAAATAGCTCAAATTTGGGACCTCGCTGGTTTTAAAACTCCTTAAGGCAGTTGTATGCTCAAAAGTTGTTGCTGTTTCTGGAAACCTGTTTGCTTTGACCTCATATCTGGAGTTAATGCATTTATGCTGTTAATGTGGTTGCAGCCTGGAATATTTATATATAGGCCTACTTAATATTAAAATTGAATATTCGGACAGTATATACTCATTGTATCTCTGTGCTTGGAAGATTTTGTTTTTTAAAAAAACTAATTATTTCTGTGGAAGAAAACGTTATGGCACCAAGATCGGCTACTATGGGGGCCCTTGGGTTTGTTATAGCCCCAGGGCCCTACGTGTTCTTAATCCGTGGCTGGCTCTACTGACAACGCCACTGAAGATGTTGAAATGTGCGCGTCTTTTTTTAATCTTGTTTGGCCCAACCAGGCATTGTTAGGCGGAGCTAGTGCGAATAGCACTTGCCAACAAGGTGTAAATAGACACCCCGTTATAATAAATGTCATATTTACCTGTGGCCTTCCTGTCTAACAGAAATTGAATGAAGTTATCAAACAGTCTGCACTGCATAAATAATAAATTAAATATAGATTAATCCTTATTAAAGCTACAGTTTTCTCTGTTTACTTTTGTTCTGTGATGAACATTAATGAAAGTCATCATTAGTCACTGCTGTTCCTTTAAGATCTGCCGCTGCCGAACATGACGCGGATCTGACGCGCGCATCTCATTCTCTCACAACTCTTTAAGTTCATTTAAGACGTTATTTAACTCATTTATTTTTACTCATTTACTTATGAGAATACTCAGCATTTTGGCATAATTCTGTGTTATTGTTTGTTCAAGCACGAAAGAGAACTGGCGCGCGTCTTTCTGTGCGTCGTGTGTGTTTGTGTGTCAGGACATTCACAGACTGCGCGTTCACGTTGGTCTTGAATGGTTTAAAAGCATTTGCATGAATAAGAGCGTGACCATATAATGTAACGGTAGTCTAAGGATGACAGAAAAAATGAATGCTGCATTAATTGCGTTAAATATTTTTATCGCGCTAAACTGAAAAAATGAATCGCATGCTAATGCGCTAATTTTGACAGCACTAATTTTAACATATAACACGAGTGTTACATCCTTGACCCTGTAATCATAAATTGGATCATTTCTCTGCCAGAGCATCTCCTGTCCTCATGAAAAACAGAGCAGCTTTTGATGTTGAGACCTTTGCTCTGGAATCACTCTAAATATACACAGCTCCGATCTTGCTTTCATCTCGGGTCTGCGTCATTTTGTTAACATATAAGTTTCTCTCATTATTACACAGGACAGTCCATGTAATTTCACCGTTTTGATGTTTGCAACTTGCCAAGAAATATCAGCATAGCACCTTGCCCTGATGCATCTTACACAGGACATCCGTAAGCCACCAGGGAACAAGACGGAAGAATGCGGCCATCAGTCTCAAAGACATTTATGATCAACAAAGGAGCAGGTCTGGACTGGACCTGCTAGCTGTACGAGCAAAACAAGCACATTAACTAGAGAAGTTTTCATTATTTATGCACTACCTGTGCTAACAACTGCAAATCTAGAAGCTGCAGGTGGGCTGCTAATGCAATGTTTGCTTTCACATCTTTCAAGGAAAGTTCAACGAGTGAATCGTTTACAGCATTTTATTGGAAATGAGCTGCTTTCCACGGATTCGTTTACCCAACAGGGAATGAGTCTGTTTAATATGCCTCTGATTTAGGGTTGGATCCATCTCAACACAGTCCCTGGCTAGCTGTTGATCTCTGCTCAGAGTCTGCTCTTAGACATAATATATGTCAACTCTCCAGCATTTCACAGCTAACCAGTTTTAGAAAGTGTTTATGGACCATCAGTAGACGCTGCAGAGAAGTGTCCTATCTTTACCTCTGAAATTGCTCAACTTTACAAGACTGTAAACACATTTATAAAGCTCAAGCGTCACAAACTCCAGCTATTTATTAACCGCTTTAATGGAAATTCAGCGATGACAACGCAACAAATATGTTCATAAACTTTATACTAACAAGAAACAACCTTCCAGGTAAAGCTTTGGTATTAGATATTTCTTAACTCTTTCCCCGCCATTGACAGAATTTTCCGGCTTTCTGTGTTTTCACTGTTATACTGTAGGGGGCGCAATTACGCACCTTCTGAAAGAGTACAGAATCTCCTGATCAAAACGCAGGCGAAGAAGCAGAAACAAGCGATATCATATGTAAGCAGATGCGTTAAGCTAGAATAAAACAGAGAAGAACGAATAAACTGATTTCAAGAAATAGCACAAATAAATACAAGAGAACAAAGATACAAATTAAATAAACAATAATGTATGAAGTAAATACACAAAGAGAGAAAATTATAAACTTTCTTGAGGAAGCAGCACTGGCCTGTGGAAGCTTGTTTCCGCCACGGAATAAAAGATATATAAATATAATCTATCTCACAATTCTGACTTATTTTTTCCCTCACAAATGCGAGTTTACGTCTCATAAGTCTGACTTTTTTCTCACAATTGCGATTTTACATTGTAATTGACTTTTTTCTTACAACTGCATGATATAAAAGTTACAGGATATAAACTAGCAATTCTGACTTTTTGTCTCATAATTGTGAGTTTACATCGTAATTCTGACTTTTTCATCTCCCACTTGCGAGTTTACATCATAATTCTGACTTTTTTCCTCCTAATTGCGAGTTTAGAACGTAATTCTGACTTTTTTTCTCCCAATTGTGAGTTTACATCGTAATTCTGACTTTTTCCTCTCCCAATGGCAAGTTTACATCATAATTCTGACTTTTCTTCTCTCAATGGCAAGTTTACATCGTAATTCTGACTTTTTGTCTCACAATTGCAAGTTTACATCATAATTCTGACTTTTTGTCTCATAATTGTGTTTACATTATAATTCTGACTTTTTCATCTCCCAATTGTGAGTTTACATCATAATTCGGACTTTTTGTCTCATAATTGTGTTTACATCGTAATTCTGACTTTTTCTTCTCCCAATGGCAAGTTTACATCGTAATTCTGACTTTTTGTCTCATAATTGCAAGTTTACATCGTAATTCTGTCTTTTTGTCTCATAATTGCAAGTTTACATCATAATTCTGACTTTTTTTCCCTCACAATTGCAAGTTTACACCGTAATTCTGACTTTTTCTTCTCCCAATGGCGAGTTTACATCGTAATTCTGACTTTTTGTCTCACAATTGCAAGTTTACATCATAATTCTGACTTTTTGTCTCATAATTGTGTTTACATTATAATTCTGACTTTTTCATCTCCCAATTGTGAGTTTACATCATAATTCGGACTTTTTGTCTCATAATTGTGTTTACATCGTAATTCTGACTTTTTCTTCTCCCAATGGCAAGTTTACATCGTAATTCTGACTTTTTGTCTCATAATTGCAAGTTTACATCATAATTCTGACTTTTTTTCCCTCACAATTGCAAGTTTACACCGTAATTCTGACTTTTTCTTCTCCCAATGGCGAGTTTACATCGTAATTCTGACTTTTTGTCTCATAATTGCAAGTTTACATCGTAATTCTGACTTTTTGTCTCATAATTGCAAGTTTACATCGTAATTCTGACTTTTTGTCTCATAATTGCAAGTTTACATCATAATTCTGACATTTTCCCTCACAATTGCAAGTTTACACCGTAATTCTGACTTTTTCTTCTCCCAATGGCGAGTTTACATCGTAATTCTGACCTTTCTTCTCTCAATGCCAAGTTTACATCGTAATTCTGACTTTTTGTCTCATAATTGCAAGTTTACATCGTAATTCTGACTTTTTGTCTCATAATTGCAAGTTTACATCGTAATTCTGACTTTTTGTCTCATAATTGCAAGTTTACATCGTAATTCTGACATTTTGTCTCACAATTGCAAGTTTACATCGTAATTCTGTCTTTTTGTCTCATAATTGCAAGTTTACATCATAATTCTGACTTTTTTTCCCTCACAATTGCAAGTTTACATCGTAATTCTGACTTTTTCTTCTCCCAATGGCGAGTTTACATCGTAATTCTGACTTTTTCTTCTCCCAATGGCAAGTTTACATCGTAATTCTGACTTTTTGTCTCATAATTGTGAGTTTACGTCGTAATTCTGACTTTTTCTTCTCTCAATGGCGAGTTTACATCGTAATTCTGACTTTTTGTCTCACAATTGCAAGTTTACATCGTAATTCTGACTTTTTGTCTCATAATTGCAAGTTTACATCGTAATTCTGACATTTTGTCTCACAATTGCAAGATTACATCGTAATTCTGACTTTTTGTCTCATAATTGCAAGTTTACATCATAATTCTGACTTTTTGTCTCACAATTGCAAGTTTACATCGTAATTCTGACTTTTTCTTCTCCCAATGGCGAGTTTACATCGTAATTCTGACTTTTTGTCTCATAATTGTGAGTTTACATTGTAATTCTGACTTTTTGTCTCATAACTGTGTTTACATCGTAATTCTGACTTTTTCTTCTCCCAATTGCAAGTTTTCATCGTAATTCTGACTTTTTCTTCTCCCAATGGCAAGTTTACAACGTAATTCTGACTTTTTGTCTCACAATTGCAAGTTTACATCATAATTCTGACTTTTTGTCTCATAATTGTGTTTACATTATAATTCTGACTTTTTCATCTCCCAATTGTGATTTTACATCATAATTCGGACTTTTTGTCTCATAATTGTGTTTACATCGTAATTCTGACTTTTTCTTCTCCCAATGGCAAGTTTACATCGTAATTCTGACTTTTTGTCTCACAATTGCAAGTTTACATCGTAATTCTGTCTTTTTGTCTCATAATTGCAAGTTTACATCATAATTCTGACTTTTTTTCCCTCACAATTGCAAGTTTACACCGTAATTCTGACTTTTTCTTCTCCCAATGGCGAGTTTACATCGTAATTCTGACTTTTTGTCTCATAATTGCAAGTTTACATCGTAATTCTGACTTTTTGTCTCATAATTGCAAGTTTACATCGTAATTCTGACTTTTTGTCTCATAATTGCAAGTTTACATCGTAATTCTGACTTTTTGTCTCATAATTGCAAGTTTACATCGTAATTCTGTCTTTTTGTCTCATAATTGCAAGTTTACATCATAATTCTGACTTTTTTTCCCTCACAATTGCAAGTTTACACCGTAATTCTGACTTTTTCTTCTCCCAATGGCGAGTTTACATCGTAATTCTGACTTTTTGTCTCATAATTGCAAGTTTACATCGTAATTCTGACTTTTTGTCTCATAATTGCAAGTTTACATCGTAATTCTGACTTTTTGTCTCATAATTGCAAGTTTACATCATAATTCTGACATTTTCCCTCACAATTGCAAGTTTACACCGTAATTCTGACTTTTTCTTCTCCCAATGGCGAGTTTACATCGTAATTCTGACCTTTCTTCTCTCAATGGCAAGTTTACATCGTAATTCTGACTTTTTGTCTCATAATTGCAAGTTTACATCGTAATTCTGACTTTTTGTCTCATAATTGCAAGTTTACATCGTAATTCTGACTTTTTGTCTCATAATTGCAAGTTTACATCGTAATTCTGACATTTTGTCTCACAATTGCAAGTTTACATCGTAATTCTGACTTTTTGTCTCATAATTGCAAGTTTACATCATAATTCTGACTTTTTTTCCCTCACAATTGCAAGTTTACATCGTAATTCTGACTTTTTCTTCTCCCAATGGCGAGTTTACATCGTAATTCTGACTTTTTCTTCTCCCAATGGCAAGTTTACATCGTAATTCTGACTTTTTGTCTCATAATTGTGAGTTTACGTCGTAATTCTGACTTTTTCTTCTCTCAATGGCGAGTTTACATCGTAATTCTGACTTTTTGTCTCACAATTGCAAGTTTACATCGTAATTCTGACTTTTTGTCTCATAATTGCAAGTTTACATCGTAATTCTGACATTTTGTCTCACAATTGCAAGATTACATCGTAATTCTGACTTTTTGTCTCATAATTGCAAGTTTACATCATAATTCTGACTTTTTGTCTCACAATTGCAAGTTTACATCGTAATTCTGACTTTTTCTTCTCCCAATGGCGAGTTTACATCGTAATTCTGACTTTTTGTCTCATAATTGTGAGTTTACATTGTAATTCTGACTTTTTCCTCTCCCAATTGTGAGTTTACATCATAATTCTGACTTTTTGTCTCATAATTGTGTTTACATCGTAATTCTGACTTTTTCTTCTCCCAATTGCAAGTTTTCATCGTAATTCTGACTTTTTCTTCTCCCAATGCCAAGTTTACATCGTAATTCTGACTTTTTGTCGCATAATTGCAAGTTTACATCATAATTCTGACTTTTTCTTCTCCCAATGGCAAGTTTACATCGTAATTCTGACTTTTTTTCCCCTCACAACTGCAAGTTTACATCAGTATTCTGACTTTTTTATCTCCCAATTGCGAGTTTACAACGTAATTCTTACGTTTTCTTCTCCCAATGGCAAGTTCACATCGTAATTCTGACTTTTTGTCTCAATTGCAAGTTTACATCGTAATTCTGACATTTTGTCTCACAATTGCAAGTTTACATAGTAATTCTGACTTTTTGTCTCATAATTACAAGTTTACATCATAATTCTGACTTTTTTTCCCTCACAATTGCAAGTTTACATCGTAATTCTGACTTTTTCTTCTCCCAATGGCAAGTTTACATCGTAATTCTGAATTTTTGTCACATAATTGTGAGTTTACATCGCAATTCTGACGTTTTCTTCTCCCAATGGCAAGTTTACATCGTAATTCTGACTTTTTGTCTCATAATTGCAAGTTTACATCGTAATTCTGACTTTTTGTCTCATAATTGCAAGTTTACATCATAATTCTGACTTTTTTTCCCTCCAAATTGCAAGTTTACATCGTAATTCTGACCTTTTCTTCTCATAATTGCAAGTTTACATCGTAATTCTGACATTTTGTCTCACAATTGCAAGTTTACATCGTAATTCTGACTTTTTGTCTTATAATTGTGAGTTTACATCGCAATTCTGACGTTTTCTTCTCCCAATGGCAAGTTTACATCGTAATTCTGACTTTTTGTCTCATAATTGCAAGTTTACATCGTAATTCTGACTTTTTGTCTCATAATTGCAAGTTTACATCATAATTCTGACTTTTTTTCCCTCCAAATTGCAAGTTTACATCGTAATTCTGACCTTTTCTTCTCATAATTGCAAGTTTACATCGTAATTCTGACTTTTTGTCTTATAATTGCAAGTTTACATCGTAATTCTGACTTTTTGTCTTATAATTGCGAGTTTACAACGTAATTCTGACTTTTTCTTCTCCCAATGGCAAGTTTACGTCGTATTTCTGACTTTTTCTTCTCCCAATGGCAAGTTTACATTGTAATTCTGACTTTTTGTCTCACAATTGCAAGTTTACATCGTAATTCTGACTTTTTGTCTCACAATTGCAAGTTTACATCATAATTCTGACTTTTTTTCCCTCACAATTGTGAGTTTACAACAAAATTCTGACGTTTTCTTCTCCCAATTGCGAGTTTACATCGTAATTCTGACTTTTTTCCCCTCACAATTGCAAGTTTACATCGTAATTCTGACTTTTTCTTCTCCCAATGGCAAGTTTACATCGTATTTCTGACTTTTTCTTCTCCCAATGGCAAGTTTACATTGTAATTCTGACTTTTTGTCTCACAATTGCAAGTTTACATCATAATTCTGACTTTTTTTTCCCTCACAATTGTGTTTACAACAAAATTCTGACGTTTTCTTCTCCCAATTGCAAGTTTACATCGTAATTCTTACTTTTTGTCTTACAACTGCAAGTTTACATCATAATTCTGACTTTTTCTTCTCCCAATGGCAAGTTTACATCGTAATTCTGACTTTTTGTCTCATAATTGCAAGTTTACATCGTAATTCTGACTTTTTGTCTCATAATTGTGTTTACATTGTAATTCTGACTTTTTCATCTCCCAATTGTGAGTTTACATCATAATTCGGACTTTTTGTCTCATAATTGTGTTTACATCGTAATTCTGACTTTTTGTCTCATAATTGCAAGTTTACATCGTAATTCTGACTTTTTGTCTCATAATTGCAAGTTTACATCATAATTCTGACTTTTTTTCCCTCCAAATTGCAAGTTTACATCGTAATTCTGACCTTTTCTTCTCTCAATGGCAAGTTTACATCGTAATTCTGACTTTTTGTCTCATAATTGCAAGTTTACATCGTAATTCTGACTTTTTGTCTCATAATTGCAAGTTTACATCGTAATTCTGACATTTTGTCTCACAATTGCAAGTTTACATCGTAATTCTGACTTTTTGTCTCACAATTGCAAGTTTACATCGTAATTCTGACTTTTTTTCCCTCACAATTGCAAGTTTACATCGTAATTCTGACTTTTTCTTCTCCCAATGGCGAGTTTACATCGTAATTCTGACTTTTTGTCTCATAATTGTGAGTTTACATTGTAATTCTGACTTTTTCCTCTCCCAATTGAGTTGACATCATAATTCTGACTTTTTGTCTCATAATTGTGAGTTTACATCGTAATTCTGATTTTTTCTTCTCACAATTGCAAGTTTACATCGTAATTCTGACTTTTTCTTCTCTCAATGGCAAGTTTACATCGTAATTCTGACTTTTTGTCTCATAATTGCAAGTTTACATCGTAATTCTGACTTTTTGTCTCATAATTGCAAGTTTACATCGTAATTCTGACTTTTTTTCCCTCACAACTGCAAGTTTACATCAGTATTCTGAATTTTTCATCTCCCAATTGCGAGTTTACATCATAATTCTGACTTTTTTTCCCTCAAAATTGCAAGTTTACATCGTAATTCTGACTTTTTCTTCTCCAATGGCGAGTTTACATCGTAATTCTGACTTTTTGTCTCATAATTGTGAGTTTACATCGTAATTCTGACATTTTGTCTCATAATTGCAAGTTTACATCGTAATTCTGACGTTTTCTTCTCCCAATGGCAAGTTTACATCGTAATTCTGACTTTTGTCTCATAATTGCAAGTTTACATAGTAATTCTGACTTTTTGTCTCACAATGGCAAGTTTACATCGTAATTCTGACATTTTGTCTCACAATTGCAAGTTTACATAGTAATTCTGACTTTTTGTCTCATAATTGCAAGTTTACATCGTAATTCTGACTTTTTTTCCCTCACAACTGCAAGTTTACATCAGTATTCTGAATTTTTCATCTCCCAATTGCGAGTTTACATCATAATTCTGACTTTTTTCCCTCAAATTGCAAGTTTACATCGTAATTCTGACTTTTTCTTCTCCAATGGCGAGTTTACATTGTAATTCTGACTTTTTCCTCTCCCAATTGTGAGTTTACATCGTAATTCTGACATTTTGTCTCATAATTGCAAGTTTACATCGTAATTCTGACGTTTTGTCTCATAATTGCAAGTTTACATAGTAATTCTGACTTTTTGTCTCACAATGGCAAGTTTACATCGTAATTCTGACATTTTGTCTCACAATTGCAAGTTTACATAGTAATTCTGACTTTTTGTCTCATAATTGCAAGTTTACATCATAATTCTGACTTTTTTTCCCTCACAATTGCAAGTTTACATCGTAATTCTGACTTTTTCTTCTCCCAATGGCGAGTTTACATCGTAATTCTGACTTTTTGTCTCATAATTGCGAGTTTACATCGTAATTCTGACTTTTTCTTCTCCCAATTGCAAGTTTACATCGTAATTCTGACTTTTTGTCTCATAATTGCAAGTTTACATCATAATTCTGACTTTTCCCTCACAATTGCAAGTTTACATCATAATTCTGACTTTTTCATCTCCCAATTGCGAGTTTACAATGTAATTCTGATGGTTTCTTCTCCCAATTGCGAGTTTACATCATAATTCTGACTTTTCCTTCTCCTAATGGCAAGTTTACATCGTAATTCTGACTTTTTCTTCTCCCAATGGCAAGTTTACATCATAATTCTGACTTTTTGTCTCATAATTGCGAGTTTACATCATAATTCTGACTTTTTGTCTCACAATTGCAAGTTTACATCATAATTCTGACTTTTTCTTCTCCCAATGGCAAGTTTACATCATAATTCTGACTTTTTGTCTCATAATTGCAAGTTTACATCGTAATTCTGACTTTTGTCTCACAATTGCAAGTTTACATCATAATTCTGACTTTTTTTCCCCTCACAATTGCAAGTTTACATCATAATTCTGACTTTTTCATCTCCCAATTGCGAGTTCATTACGTAATTCTGCTTTTTCTTCTCCCAATGGCAAGTTTACATCGTAATTCTGACTTTTTGTCTCATAATTACGAGTTTACATCATAATTCTGACTTTTTCCCCTCACAATTGCAAGTTTACATCGTAATTCTGACTTTTTCTTCTCCCAATGGCAAGTTTACATCATAATTCTGACTTTTTGTGTCATAATTGGGAGTTTACATCATAATTCTGACTTTTTCTTCTCCCAATGGCAAGTTTACATCGTAATTCTGACTTTTTGTCTCACAATTGCAAGTTTACATCGTAATTCTGACTTTTTGTCTCACAATTGCAAGTTTACATCGTAATTCTGACTTTTTTTCCCTCACAATTGCAAGTTTACATCGTAATTCTGACTTTTTCTTCTCCAATGGCGAGTTTACATCATAATTCTGACTTTTTGTCTCACAATTGCAAGTTTACATCGTAATTCTGACTTTTTTTCCCTCACAATTGCAAGTTTACATCGTAATTCTGACTTTTTCTTCTCTCAATGGCAAGTTTACATCATAATTCTGACTTTTTGTCTCACAATTGCAAGTTTACATCATAATTCTGACTTTTTTTCCCTCACAATGTCGAGTTTACATCATAATTCTGACTTTTTGTCTCACAATTGCAAGTTTACATCATAATTCTGACTTTTTCTTCTCCCAATGGCAAGTTTACATCATAATTCTGACTTTTTGTCTCATAATTGCGAGTTTACATCATAATTCTGACTTTTTCTTCTCCCAATGGCAAGTTTACATCGTAATTCTGACTTTTTGTCTCATAATTGCAAGTTTACATCATAATTCTGACATTTTGTCTCATAATTGCAAGTTTACATCGTAATTCTGACTTTTGTCCCCTCACAATTGCAAGTTTACATCGTAATTCTGACTTTCTGTCTCATAATTGCGAGTTTACATCATAATTCTGACTTTTTCTTCTCCCAATGGCAAGTTTACATCGTAATTCTGACTTTTTGTCTCATAATTGCAAGTTTACATCATAATTCTGACATTTTGTCTCACAATTGCAAGTTTACATCGTAATTCTGACTTTTTTTCCCTCACAATTGCAAGTTTACATCGTAATTCTGACTTTTTCTTCTCCCAATGGCAAGTTTACATCGTAATTCTGACTTTTTCCTCTCCCAGTGGCAAGTTTACATCTTAATTCTGACTTTTTCTCTCACAATTGCAAGTTTACATCGTAATTCTGACTTTTCCATCTCCCAATTTCGAGTTTACATCATAATTCTGACTTTTTCTTCTCCCAATTGTAAGTTTACATCATAATTCAGACTTTTTTTCTCGCAATTGTCTTTTTCTCACAATTGCAAGTTTATAATTGTGAGATAAAAAGATGCAATTAGCTATTTTAATTTTTTATTCCATGGCGGAAACAAACTTCGATACTGGCCCAATCGTTCAGACAGATGATTATAGTTTTAGGGGGGCTGAGATGACCCACCTAAAAAGGGTCTAGAACCGCCCCTGGTTTAAACACCTTTATAATGATACATTAGTTGATCTATAACGGGCTTCGCTGCAATTCAGAATCAAGAGTTGTCGGATTTACGACACATAAATTCATCCACTTCTCCCGAAAGGCTCTGGTTCAGCGCCAGCCAAAGCAGCAACGCAGATTTGAATTTAGCAGTTGATGACGTGCCGCACTGAACCTTCTAATCACACCAGTGTGATTGCATCAAATGTAAAAATATTATTTTTTGTCTTTTGGAAGCTGCATTCAAAATTCATTTGGCTTAAAAATTCTTGGTTTGAATGGACATGAAGCCTCTGATCGCTACTGCTCCGGCTGATTCTCTCTGCTATTAGAGAAGCAACGTGAAAAATCATTGTGGGTTTAAACTTTCCTGTAATGTGTAAAAAAGAGAAAGGGCTGGAATGCAATAGAGAAACACTAAAGAGGGAAGTTGTGGGTGAGCTTATCAATCAAACAATACAGTTCACATAAATGACAGCAATAAACTGTGAGCATGCTGCCGTTCCCACGAGCTAACCGTCTCATGTAGCACAAGCGAGGCCGTGTGGTATTATAACACAGCCTCATAAAAATCATCAGCACTGTCGGTCCACTCTAAAATCAACAGCCCTAAACCGACGTCATCAATGGTCTTTAGCCTGCTGTAATTTACATCTTAGTGACTACGTGCCTTCGCAGGCCCACCATGATCACCAGACAATTAGCCGAGGGTATTTGCCTGCCATCACCGCGAGGAGTTCTGTTCAACTTAAACACTTCTGACAACCAAATGATAGGCTGATGATTTAGAGGCTAATTAATGAAACAATAAATGGGAGGGTTTTGCCGCGCTTTAATCTGTTCAGTATGGCTCTGACTGATAAACGGGCCCTCACCTGATTGATAGGGCCAATTAGCGCGAGTCCATTCTTGAATCGCTCTGGGAACAATAACTGTTGCTGTGCTCCAAATCCAACTGGTGACCGAATACATAAAAGGAGGACGTAACTGGATCAAAAGCAATGGAAATTAGCACGATAGCACAGGAAAATTATATGATCTCATGACCATGACTAATTATCTGTGGACACAGGGCCAGAGCCTTATCAATTTGAGCCGCTGGCTCAAACTGCGGTCTTAACTCCCGATGCTGACGATGCTAGCAGCGCAAGAGAGAATAGGACCACTGACCTAATCTATGAAGTCAAATCCTTATACTGAATGCCACTAAAAATAGATCAGATACATGCGATGTATTTTTATTCAAATTAACTGAATCAATAGGCAGCGCAGGACCAATAAGTTCAAACCTAATAGCCTATTATAAACAGATTTCCTCAAATAAAAGTTAGACTATATACGCCAGCACGTTACGGTATTGTTGTTCGTTACCACGGCAACCACTTGCGTGTCAAGGTTTGAAAGCACGCCTCATGTATGAAAAGTATCTGTACACATGACGGGCGGCAAAAATATCGCAAGAAAACCCTGACGTGTACTGACAACTGCATTATTTAACCGTATTTTCTTCATTAGAATGTTTTTCTTCATTAGAATGTTGATAGTAAGTGTCAAGTAAGTTTCATTCATAATGTTTCTACTTCATGTAACACGAGAGTTCATACTGGAGTGAAGCCGTCCTCATGTGATCAATGCGGGAAAACATTTCTTAGGGCGTGGTGAGCTCGTGCCAGGGGCGTGGGTAGTGAGCCGTTGGAAGAGCCAACATACGTCACGATGGCAAACAACGTCCAATAGGAAAATTCAACTGCAGTAGCCACCGTTCAACCTTAGACGTTTTTACACCATATATTGTAGAATTAAAACACTTTATACCCAAATGTCAAAACATTTACTCGAATCAATGAACAGCACTAATAAAGCCCCAGTCTTGCAGATCATTAACTAAAAAAAGTTGTTTTAGGGTTTAGTTACCCTTTAAATGAAAATTAGAAATGTTAGAAGTTGAAATGTTAAAATTATTCAAGTAAAAGAAAAATAAATGTAACCTAAATAGAAATGTTGCTAGGGTTGCACGATATTATCGGTACGACATCGGAATCAGCCGATAAACGCTTAAAATATAAAAATCAGCATCAGCCGATATGAAAAAATTATGCCGATATGCCTTGCCGATATGATAACGTGTTGATATGCGCCTGCAATAACTCACGTGTGCAAGGAGTGCTATAGCGATAAGATCATGTTAGCAGTGTGGTCATTCTTGAAGTGAACTTGTATGTCGACAAGCAAAAACATTGCATGTATGGTGATTTATATTGAGAGTTTTTAAAAGCTGCCTTGAATTTGTGAATGCGCGTACAGAAGGACGTGACCGTCAACAGTGACTCCCCACTCTCTAGCGCGTGCAGGCGCAGCGCCTCCCTCCACAGCAGCAGAAGCCTCCTCCAGGTCCTAGTGCCCGCCCGCTAGAATGTTACATATATTTAGTGGGGCGCTGTTGTTATAGTAATAAAATGAAAAGCAGAATACACAAATAACTTGAAGTTACTACTTTTTCTGAATAAATAAAGCAGTAATGATGTCATAAATCACAAGCATGACACTTGTAAATTAAATACTTTATACTCTTATTATAAAAATAACTTGATTAACATTTATTTATCTTTAACAAGTATCCTTTTTGTAAGGAGACCTCAGAAATCTGAAACCAGAATGAAAAAAAAAAAGTTTTTGCTCAAAATGGTGTTGTTTCCAAACAAATGGAAAAAATAAATGTATATCGGTATCGGTATTGGCATCGGCCAAAATAAGTTGAAAAATATCGGCATATCGGATATCGACAAAAATCCAATATCGTGCATCCCTAAATGTTGCATTAAAACTTATAATTATAAATGTATAATATAATATAATTAATATAATAAGTGTTGGTATTGTTAAATAAAACTATCAAAAATTGTTAACTGAAATTAAGCTAAATAAAACATAAATATTAGATGTAAAACTTAAGCTTAAATGAAAATTAGAAATGTTAGAAGTTGAAGTGCTAAAATGATTAAACTAAAAATAAAAATAAATGTAACCTAAACAGAAATGTTGCACTTAAAAAAAAATAACAAAATTATTAAAACAAACTAAATTGATAACTGAAATATATATATATATATTAATTTAAAATATTAATAAACAATATAATCATATATAAATAATATTATAATTAATATAATATAAATTCCAACATGATTGTTGATTGAGCTTTTTTTTTTTTTTTTTAAGATTTTCTTTCCCTCATGAATCATAACTTCTAATCATCTGAAATATTAGTACAGTGAAACCAATGATCAAGTTTGTTAACAGATCTGAGTGAGACATAACCAACAAAATCATAAATGATGTGAGATGAAATTGGTGTTATTTAATACAAACTGTACTCTGGTATGGTTAAACACCGCTGTACCATGACTGGCCTGCTGAGGCCATATTTGTTAATACACGTATCATATTTATATTTCAAGGCCCTCTTGCCGCTGACCCTCGCTGTCTGTCCACACAGACGCTCTCACTTCTGACAGCTTCAGCCCGAGACATTCAGTAGTCCAGACAAAAAGGCTGCATATGTAGATCCGATCAGCCACAAGCCATCATATCACTGACGGATGTTTACAATAGGGTCATAAAATATCAAAAACAGGAACATCCTTGGAGCCTGTAACTTTCAGAAACCCTAAATCTTCATGCCAGCCGGACGGATTGGGGACAGACGCGAGGCTGTGTCGCTGAGCAGAAGTGAAAAGCGTCGCTCAGCAGCTCGTGTGAGGTCAGCGCTTCCCCAGGGCCAGACAGACACACAGCACTAAACGCCTCCATCTGACGCTCATGCGTATTGAAAGGCAGCATGTTCCCGACGACCCGACGATGGAGCGGATCTTACCGTTAGTGACAGGCCTGTCCCCATTTTGCCCCCACCACTGAATATTCCTGTACAGTATTTAAACATCTGAGACTTGAAACACCACATCTTTATGATGCGCACTTTGAAGCATGACTGAGGGTACACACTGGGTTTTATTTGGTTAAACGTCATATTTCACCCAAAATCAAAGGAAATATATAAGCATAAAGAAATTTTGCATAAAGAAAATGAGGACTATTTTTGGACCATGGCATTTTTTTGTTGCAGACATTATTTGACCATTAAGCAAATTTCTGCTCCAAATGGCATTACCATAATGCAATGGTAAAGGTAAAAATGTAAATTATGCAAAAAATAATAACAATTATTTTTGTTATTTCTTGCAATTATAATAATATATACAGATATCTTACTGGGTTTTTAAAAAAAAATAACAGTGTTATTATTGTTAACTAAAAAAACTCTAAGCTGAAATAAAAATATAAATATTATGAAAAACCAAAAATATGCCTTGTCAACTAACTGAAATAAGTGTACTAAAACTAAAAAAAATCTTTGTAGAAATATTAAAAGTAATACAAGTACTTTTAATATTAATAAAAATGACAAAAACACAAAAAAGAAAAATCACTAAAGCTTAAATTTAAAATTAAAACAAAAACTGAAAGCATATAAATAAAAGAATAATGCTCAGCAAATTCAGAATAAAATAATACTATAATAGTACATAAATAATACTAAAATGACCAAGAACGAGAAGGATGGATGGATAGATTTTTAATTATTTTTTTAAAAACCAAAACTACAATATTACAGTAATGAGAATCATCACTGAGACTAATAGCAATTATTTAAAAAAAATTGCTTAATTATCATGAAAATAATGTCACAGCAAAAATTTGCTAAAATTAGGCAAAAAGTTTCTTGTTTTGACATATTTATGATTTCATTTTTATGGAGGTTTTATTTTAAAAAGGACATTTAAGGCCAAAATATGACCTTTACATTTGACAGGTTTGATGAGATTCAGCCGTTTACAGTCTGTCTCTTGAGAGAGAGAGAGAGAGAGAGAGAAGAGAGAGAGAGAGAGAACGAGAGAGAGAGAGAGAGAGAGAGAGAGAGAGAGAGAGAGAACGAGAGAGAGAGCCGAAGAGAGAGAGAGCCGAAGAGAGAGAGAGAGAGAGAGAGCCGAAGAGAGAGAGAGAGAGAGAGAGAGAGCCGAAGAGAGAGAGAGAGCCGAAGAGAGAGAGAGAGAGAGAGAGAGAGAGAGAGAGAGAGAGAGAGAGAGAGAGAGAGAGAGAGAGAGAGAGAGAAAGAGAGAGAGAGAGAGAGAGAGAGAGAGAGAGAGAGAGAGGATGATGCAAAAAGGAAGTGTGTAAAAGAGAAGTTAATGAGAAAGAATGAACTGATGAGACAGATAAAGACCACTCTTGGTCCGGGTGTCCTGCGCCGCGCACACATACACACATACAGTAGCGCTTCACACCATTAGAGCCCTGGCAGTGACGCAGGCAGAGAGCTGAATTAGCCAGGACTGATTGTGCTAAATGTAGTAAACACGCAGTTCAAACAGGGTTAGTCTCTGTGCTGCTGCCAGACCTGCTGATGAAGTGTACAATTGTGTCCTTGGGGAGCACAGTAACTGTAATGTTACGCCATGTGCAGATGTAAATCAAACTCTGCCCGAACAGGAAGTAGCGCGGGGGGATGGGGGGGGGGTCTTTGTAATTCTGAGAGACCAACAAAACCTCCACCTGAGAACCATAGAAATATCAGGAGGAACTGAAGGACATATCAAAAGATGCCCAACAAAAAATGTGTCCTTTTAAAATCTTTTATCAACAGAAGAGGAGCGTCATTTCTACTATGCAGGACTTTTTCATGTCCCCATCATATATGACTTAATATTGGGTACAATTTAAAACTCAGAACTTTTCATTACTTAATACTTATACATCGCAATATTCTATTCTCGTCACATGTGTACTCCGTTTCTGTGTTCACGTTTTCCTTAGTTCCCTAGTTAGTCTCGTAGGTTAATGAGTTCATCACACCTGTTTCTGTTCTGCCTGATTACTCCAGGTGTACTCCTGAGTTTTCCTTTGTTCCCTGTCTGCTATTGTCAGCTTCTTAGTTAACGTGGTTGTGTTTATTCTCCTGCAAGTTTTCCATTGTGGATTTATTCACTAAAGACTCTTTGGTAAAACTTTAGTTTACCGTCAAATTCTCACTATTAACTAGTTGTTTATTAGCATGTATGTTACTAGGATATTGGCTGTTTATTAGTACCAAAGTCCCTTTAAGACGAATCATTTTACTCTGCGGCCATCTTGCAGCTCCTATCTCTTTGAATGGGGAAACATCAAATTCTGAACTGTTCACCAAACTCACGATTAAATTTCATATTTGAAATCACCAATGAAATCTGACAACAACCGTCTCATAAATTTAGTTTCTAAACGCTCAAATCATGACAAAAAACTGCATTTTTCAGCCTGGACGAAGCTCGTGCGCATGCGCAATCCCAACACTGACTGTTTCTATAGCAACCGGCGCTTCTAACGGCAGCTGCAGTGACGTGATTACTTTACTAATCAATGATTGGCTCTTTCATTTAGAAGGCGGGGCTTATTCGCCATATTGGCCGTTGCACTTTCTCCCATTCATAAGTAATCGGAGTGCACAATCTTCCTATACATAAAGTCTTTGTTAGTACTTATAAAGCACATATTAATGCCTTATTCTGCATGACCTTATTCTACATCCCTTAATCCTACCCAATACCTAAACTTAATGCTACAAAATCTACCTTACTAACAATTAATAAGCAGTAAATTATGAATTTATTGAGGCATAGTTAATAGTGAATATGTGTTCCCCATACTAAAGTGTTACCAACTCTTTCGTTTTCATCTCCTTTGTCGTACACATCATTACAGCCACCGAACCGTGACTATTCTATTCTATTCTATTCTATTCTATTCCATACCATTATATTTTATTCTATAGAGTGGTGCAGGTATGACGTTCCTTCGATATTTTTCTATGGGGTTTTATAATGTTTTTTTTTTTTTCGATTTATGAGTAAAATAAAGACTGTGGTAAACATAACTTGACTATACGGAAATCATACACACCCATAGTGAAAACCCAGTTATGTTCATTTTTGAAAATGTACGTTTTTAATAAGTAACTAGATAAGACAGTTTTGGATGTGAGAGTGTGCAGTGTACGCTGTAGAGCAAAACGTCAAAGTATAGTCAACCAAAGGCTTTATTTTACTCATAAATTGAAAAATCACATTATAAAACCCCATCGAAAAATCTCGAAGAAACCAGCAGCAAATTAGACCGGGTTCTGACATCATACCTGCACCAATCTATTCTATTCTATTCTATTCTACTCTATTCTACTCTATTCTATTCTATTCTACTCTAACCTTGTTAACTATGTCCCAAAGTGCTATTCATTAATTGCTCAAATGAAAAATTGGAGAATTATATTACACATTTTTTTTCCTCTCTTAATGTTGTTTTCACCCATTTCTACACATCATGTGCTTTAAACAAACATGTTTCCTCTAGAATATTGTTTCCCTTAACTGACAAAAATCAGCTCCTTAGTGACATCATCATCCTCCTCCTCCAGGAAGTGACATCATTTTGTTGGAAAAACAACTGCTCAGACATCAGTGAGTGTTAGCAATGGAATTTTGATTAATTCTGTGATGTCTTCTGCTGTATATGTTCAAAAGATCCTGCGTGACAGGAATGACCCATGAACATTACAGGGAAAAGAGGGGGAAGGCAGAAGACATCAAACTCATCCTGCATGCCCACATGAGCATCACGTGTGCTAAACGTCAAGTGCCATGATGACTCCAATCGAAAGGGGACGGAGAGATAAATGGCAGGTTTTTTGTCCAAAGATGGTCAAGGCTTTTTAAGTTTTGTAATGATCACGAGAGTTAATGAAAATGCCTTCAGAGCTTGCATCATGGAATGATTAACTAGCCACACTAAAGCTAAAAAATGCATGAGTTTAAAACCGCTTTCATTCTCAGGCTCATTAAAAGCACTACTACAGTGATGAAGCTCTTCATGTCGGACATGAAAGCGTCCTCACTTGAGGAGGTAATCTGTAGCTCTGAACTCTTGCGGGAGATCAACTCTTTTAGCGTTGCGAGTGGCCCTGTGATCTGACACGTCGGGGACTTGGACTTCACAGCTCTGAGTGAAACGCCTCGGGCACAGCGAGCGTCTGAAATGACCGAGCGCGTTTCGCACATCTACACCCTGAAATAAAAGATGAATAGCACAACATCAGAGGAGGGCAAAGCAAACTGAGGGTCACGGTTACATTGCTCATGTTTTCCACTCAAAGGACGCGATGATTAAGACAATGATGACTGCAAGAGAACAACATCAAACTTCTGTCATGATTTACTCACTCCCACGTCATTCCAGTCCCGTATGCTGTTATTTTCCCTGTGAAAGAATTCAAGAATTTTCAAAACTGACCACATGTTTTATATATAATGTTTTAATGTAAGCATTCTCTTATGCTCACCAAAATGATGTACAGTGAAAAGTCATTTTGTGAAATATTATTACAATTTAAAATAACGGTTTTCTATTTTAATATACTTTAAATATAATTTATTCCTGTGATCAAAGCTGAATTTTCAGCATCATTACTCCAGTCTTCAGTGTCACATGATCCTTCAGAAATCATATGCTCATTTCATATTATTTTTGATTTTGAAAATGATTAATATTTTTGTGGAAATATTTTTTGTGTGGATTATTCGACAAATAGAGAGTTCAAAAGAACAGCATTTTTTTTAAATTACTGTCACTTTGGATCAATTTAACACACTCTAGCTAAAAAAAAAAAAAAAAAATGACAGACCTGAAACTTTTTTTACCAATAGTATATCATTACCATACCAGTTATCAGTTCATATTACATATTTTTTACTTATCATATTCGACCAACATTGGATATTTAACCTTTACCAACATCAAACAATCACTTAAAGTGAAGCTCTAAAAACACTAAGAATTTATTGAAACTGTTAAATGTAAAATATAGCAGATAGATTAAAATTAATATCCATTTATCATACTGTGCATCATAATGTTATGATGCCTAAATTCAGTTTTAGCATTTAAAATAATAGATTTTTAATGAATTCGACAAAATAGAATTAGAATATAGTTTTAATATTAATCCCAGTGTTATTTTAGTATCATTGAGATACTGTTATATTTTTTAATCAATATTTTGAATTAGTTTTTGTTCATTTTTATTTCAGTTTGAGTTTGTTACTTTAGCACATCAACTTCAACTAAATGAAAATGTGAAATGGCAACTAGCTGAAATAAAATAATTTTAATTTATTTAATTTAAAATGTATTTAATTTTAAGAGACAAAGGTTTTTTAACGGTTTTAGTTAACTATAATAACCCTGATTCATCCCTTATCAGCATAACATATCAGCATAAATTATTTCCCAGAATTTTATCATCATTGCATTTCTAGTCTCTACTATTGTATGGAAAAGAGCAGCGTGAAGTTTCTTCAGAAAGTCTCCTTTTGTGTTCCAAAGTAACCGCATTCAGGATTGAAACAATATTTTTGGCCCAAACATGCAGGCTAATGAAGGTGCACATGCAAAGTTTCAGTGCAACAGTGATTTTAGGAGCGTTACGCACAGACACCCATGCTCGCTGGCTTTGAAGTCACAGAATCTAATCTGTTTTCCATTTTCATTAACAATATAATGTTCAAAGAGACCTGTGGCTCCCTCGGGCCGCGAGAGTGGGCTCAACCTTGACGTAGAGGTTACGACAGGGACTAAGGTCCCCGAGCCCCGCTTCATTTGTCCTCTTTTGTGTGGATTTCATGAAACATTAGCAATGACATGATTCACAAGGAATTACATAAGCTTACATGACGTCAGGCGCTTCCAGAGAAATCTGCTTTCAGAGTGGCGCCTTCACCTGAGTCACACTGAACAATCGGTCTTATCATGAGGTCGCCTTCAGGAACTCTGTGTCTGCGGTGCTTCAGAAGTGCTTGAAGGATGACGTAGTCTTGAGCAATCATGTCATATACACAACTACACTCATTATCATAATCTCTGTGGTAATATTCAATCATAAATAGCAGCCGCCTCATTGGCCGATCCCACTCGGCAAACACTAAACCCAACGTGCACTTTATTTATTACGCAGTTCATGCTCTACACGCTATTCTATTCACGCTAATCAGACATGAAATTGAATGTGTATATAATTTATGGTGCCCCCTAAATATAAGCGCCGTGTGCATTTGCAAATGTAAGACACAGGACACGGCATGAGCCGCTTGTTAGGTGGGTTGGAGTTTAACTAGATCAGCATCACAATTCCTAGTACTTTCCCTTCCTCCATTAAACAAGCTGATTGATCATCTTTCCATTAAAAGATGGCTGATAATTCTTGCATGCTTTATTTGTATTTTTCAGTAACTTCTGAAGAAGCTCCCAGTAGTTAACATTAGTTAATGCATTAACTATATGTGACCCTGGACCACAAAACCAGTCATAAGTCGCACTGGTATATTTGTGGCAATAGCCAACAATACATTGTATGGGTCAAAATTATATATTTTTCTTCTATGCCAAAAATCATTAGGATATTAAGTAAAGATCATGTTCATATTTTGTAAATTTCCTACCGTAAATACATCAAAAATGTATTATTAGTAGTAATACGCATTGCTAAGGACTTCATTTGGACAACTTTAAAGGCGATTTTCTCAATATTTAGATTTTTTTGCACCCTCAGATTCCAGATTTCCAAATTGTATCTCGGACAAATATTATCATATCCTAACAAACCATTCATCAATGTAAAGCTTATTTATTCAGCTGATGTATAATTCTCAATTTTAAAAATTTTACCCGTATGACAAGTAAGAAACACATTTGTTACATTATTTACTAATCTTTGTTAACATTAGTTAATAAAAATATGAACAGTTCATTGTTAGTTCACGTTAGCTCAGGTCAAACAACACTTCTACAGCATCAATTGTAACTAGTCAATGGTAACTTCATTATCAAAAATTGAAAATGTATGTCTATGTGGTGTTTTTAATATGCTTTCAGACAAACCATGTGCAAATTCATAAGTCCACACCATTGCTGAATATTTTCTCCATAAAAGTCCAGTGAACCAAAGACAGTCTCAAAAACGCGGTTTGAAATCGCTGGTGTTTCACAAGCTACCTTGTAACCAATCACATCACGAGGGGGGCGGGGTTTAGCATATCATGAACTGTGAAGAAGCGGAGTCTCAAGAGAAGCCGGGTTATCCCGGTATATTTTTCTGTTGATATGAAAAATCGTGTACATTTAGCAATATAGCGGGTGAACTATGTATATGTGACCCTGGACCACAAAACCAGTCATAAGGGTCAATTTTTTTAAATTGAGATTTATACATCTCCTGAATAAATAAGCTTTCCATTGATGAATGGTTTGTTAGGATAGGATAATATTTGTCCGAGATACAACTATTTGAAAATCTGGAATCTGAGGGTGCAAAAAAATCTAAATATTGAGAAAATCGCCTTTAAAGTTGTCCAAATGAAGTCCTTAGCAAAGCATATTACTACTAAAAATACATTTTTCATATATTTACGGTAGGAAATTTACGAAATATCTTCATGGAACATGATTTTTGCTTAATATCCTAATGATTTTTATGAATCTATAATTTTGGCCCATACAATGTATTGATGGCTATTGCCACAAATATATCTGTGCGACTTATGACTGGTTTTGTGGTCCAGGGGCACATATGATGTATATTATGATGTTATGATGAACTATATGCCTTTCTCCACTGACGTTCTATGATGTTCAAAGCGTTTCTAAGGATGCTGATCTTTTAGAAAACAACATGGTTTGTGTAACATTAGTAACACATTATTAGCTGTTTGATAACGTAGTCAAGCAAAAGGCTAATCATATTAATTACCGTTATGTGTCCGGCGTTGTAAAGCGTGATACCATTGAGTAGCGTTTACTACAGTAACGAGTAAAAGTTGACCGAGTGGGTCTCTGCGCTGGTGTGAGTGAGTGGAGACGGAGCTAATTTGCATATTCAAAAACAATATAACGATAATGACACAGAGAAACAATATCATTGGAATCACTTCCAGAACGATTTTATCCAAGGGGAGAATTGGGCTCAAAATCAGCCCATGACCTTTATATAGTGCGCGGGTGCCATTAGTTGCATTCACTCAATTTCCAAAGTCATCTTGAATTAGGCCGGGAGCCAGGTCCACTCCTCAGGATGTTTTTTGCTACCTTTTTTCACTATTATTTCCTATTATCTTATACCTTGGGCCATCACAAGTTGATAACGACCATCCCCAACTCGGCGCCGTTTGGTCTCAGGGGCCAAAAAACAAAAATGAAACAGATGAAGATAACTTGACTGATGATATCCATACGAATATAGGTGAAGATGAGGAGGAGGAGGAAAATGATGATTGAGAGTTTATATTCTACACTAATACAATACACTAACATGACCAGTCGTCGAAGTACAGCATGGATAAGCAGCAAAAAGATCTAAGAACCAAAGAAATGTTTTCTATTTTATGTTTGAGCTGTATTTTAGTTTCGCCATTTGGCTGTAAAGAATGTTTACCTGTACAGAAGGTTACTAACGTTTACTCTATTGAAGGTTGGCTTTTTGATAACAGACTGCACACTAGAGTCATCTTAATTCCTTGTGTTGCGAGGACTTTGCAGACTTTAATAAATCTCACATTTGGTTCATTGATTTTGTGTGATTGTACCCTATGTTGCAACCTGACCCCAGTCCACCTAGGGGCATAACATTTTACTCACTTTTCATGCAGTTCACTTCATATAGTATAGCAGTACATAAGTCAAGTCTCAACTCTTTTTAGAAATATTGTTCATATGCAAAAAATATGCTTAATCCCATATGGAATGGTAATGCTTGAAAGTTCTGTTTTCTCCGATTTGAGGTACAGTGGAGAACTTGGGTTATACCAGCTGTAATCCTCTAGATAGAAAGGTCATCTTGGACTTAAATTGAAGCTTATAAACTTGGGAAGTTTTTCATGTACATTTGAGGCAGTGATATGTATAATAAAATGCTTGAAAATGATCACTTTTGATGACAATTTGTCAGGCGGACAGACATTTGTTTGTTTTTTGGGGTATGTTGAGGGTGATATTTGACAGCAAAAAGGCAGCAATCCCCAGAATCTTTTTCTGCTAGTTTCCCCTATGTGTCAGGATACACCATGCAAAATGTTAGGGTTATATGACCATTTATGTAGCTGCAGCACCTTAATATTCACAATTACATCATTCCGCCAAAAGCTTTTCCCAAAAAGGGAGTTTTTTGGCCCCTGAGACCAAACGGCGCCGAGTTGGGGGTGGTCGTTATCAACTTGTGATGGCCCAAGGTATAAGATAATAGGAAATAATAGTGAAAAAAGGTAGCAAAAAACATCCTGAGGAGTGGACCTGGCTCCCGGCCTAAATGTTGAAATGTCAATAAAACTGAACTTCATAAACTGATGTTAATTTCCTTAAATGGTTTTGTTTGACATCACCATTATGGTGACCAGTGCTCCCTTTGGTTGGGCACTTAATTTATATTTTTCCCTTTCTATTGATGCAGTGATGCAATCACAGTTATTTGTGGTTTCAAAGGAAGGGAAGTAATAAATAGGTTGCTTTTAAAAGACGGCCTAATTTCAAACTAGATCTACTGTTCATGTAGAATTATGATCTATTAAAATTGCATTGCTAACACTTATGTCATAAACACCTTGTGAAACATCAAACGTTGAAATGGGTTGATATAATCCCTCTGTAGTTGTGACAATCAATATCTTGCAACTGACCTTGCTTAAATCACACAGACGTCAACAATCAGATATAACGATATAGCGATAATGGCACAGAGAAACGATATCGTTGGAATCACTTTCAGAACGATTTTATCCAGCTGATGAACGATAAAAACATAGACAGCCAATCAGATTACATACTGCTTTAACAAGCTTGAGCATTTAAAGTGACAGACAAGCACGTGCTTAGAATAAACAGAACGATATCGTCCGCTGGTGTGGACGCTAATATAGTTATCGTTATCTTCATAGTTATATCGTTCTTGGTGTGAACGGACCATAACAGTTGTTCTAACTATAGTTAACTTTACTTAATGTTTAACAATTTGTCCAACAACTTAATTGTAAAATTCTAGTAATCTGTACTATTCGCATACTATGCCTTTGTTACTCAGAAAAACCAAGTTAAAATTAACTGATTGGTTTGAGAACCATTTTGTCAAGCAGAAAAGATTTTTTTAGGTGGAGCAATTCTTAATAAGACTTTCACTCATTTCCTCCACTTCTGCATCTTTCTCCTTAAGGCTGGCGCACACTAAAATATTTTAAAAATCTTATCAGATTTTCAAAAAGTAAAAGAGAACACACATGGCGATAAAAAAAGATAGATTTAACAGTTTTGTTCCTATAGTGTGAGGAGTGCCGCAATGTGGCCAAGACAGCACAACACACACTAACAGATTCCATTCACAAACAACTCCTGACTGTGGACATGGGAAATCTCACAAAATCTCTTGCGGTCAAACGTGACTTTAGAGTAAACAAACATGGACGACGAAGGGCATGAAGAAATGGCGATAATAGTTTGGACTGCTTTTTACAGGAAAAACACTGCGAAAAAAAGGTTTGGATGAAGTCATGGAGATGATACTTCTGTCTTCCGTCAGCTTGCTTTCTGATTGGGTATCGTTTCGCTCCACGTGACAATCTACAGAGTATGTGCGCGTTCGTCCTCAGGGTTCCCCCCTCAAAACGGGTTTTCTGATTGCTAAACATGTTGGACATTTATGATGCAGGGTTGCCAACTTTTAAGTTCAGGTTGGAGTGAGATTTTTTTTGAAAGAGAGAGGGGTCGGGGGGGATTGGCACAAATATCGATTTCGATCTTGATTCAGTATCAATTCATATGTACAGTGGGGAGAACAAGTATTTGATACACTGCCGATTTTGCAGGTTTTCCTACTTACAAAGCCTGTAGGGGTCTGTAATTTTTATCATAGGTACACTTCAACTGTGAGAGACGGAATCTAAAAATCCATAAAATCACATTGTATGATTTTTAAATAATTAATTTGCGTTTTATTGCATGACATAAGTATTTGATCACCTACCAACCAGTAAGAATTCTGGCTCTCACAGACCTGTTAGTTTTTCTTTAAGAAGCCCTCCTGTTCTCCACTCATTACCTGTATTAACTGCACCTGTTTGAACTCGTTACCTGTATAAAAGACACCTGTCCACACACTCAATCAAACAGACTCCAACCTCTCCACAATGGCCAAGACCAGAGAGCTGTGTAAGGACAACAGGGATAAAATTGTAGACCTGCACAAGGCTGGGATGGGCTACAGGACAATAGGCAAGCAGCTTGGTGAGAAGGTAACAACTGTTGGCGCAATTATTAGAAAATGGAAGAAGTTCAAGATGACGGTCAATCTCCCTCGGTCTGGGGCACCATGCAAGATATCACCTTGTGGGGCATCAATGATCATGAGGAAGGTGAGGGATCAGCCCAAAACTACACGGCAGGACCTGGTCAATGACCTGAAGAGAGCTGGGACCACAGTCTCAAAGAAAACCATTAGTAACACACTACGCCGTCATGGATTAAAATCCTGCAGCGCACGCAAGGTCCCCCTGCTCAAGCCAGCGCATGTCCAGGCCTGTCTGAAGTTTGCCAATGACCATCTGGATGATCCAGAGGAGGAATGGGAGAAGGTCATGTGGTCTGATGAGACAAAAATAGAGCTTTTTGGTCTAAACTCCACTCGCCGTGTTTGGAGGAAGAAGAAGGATGAGTACAACCCCAAGAACACCATCCCAACCGTGAAGCATGGAGGTGGAAACATCATTCTTTGGGGATGCTTTTCTGCAAAGGGGACAGGACGACTGCACCGTATTGAGGGGAGGATGGATGGGGCCATGTATCGCGAGATCTTGGCCAACAACCTCCTTCCCTCAGTAAGAGAATTGAAGATGGGTCGTGGCTCGGTCTTCCAGCATGACAACAACCCGAAACACACAGCCAGGGCAACTAAGGAGTGGCTCTGTAAGAAGCATCTCAAGGTCCTGGAGTGGCCTAGCCAGTCTCCAGACCTGAACCCAATAGAAAATCTTTGGAGGGAGCTGAAAGTCCGTATTGCCCAGCGACAGCCCCGAAACCTGAAGGATCTGGAGAAGGTCTGTGTGGAGGAGTGGGCCAAAATCCCTGCTGCAGTGTGTGCAAACCTGGTCAAGAACTACAGGAAATGTATGATCTCTGTAATTGCAAACAAAGGTTTCTGTACCAAATATTAAGTTCTGCTTTTCTGATGTATCAAATACTTATGTCATGCAATAAAATGCAAATTAATTACTTAAAAATCATACAATGTGATTTTCTGGATTTTTGTTTTAGATTCCGTCACTTACAGTTGAAGTGTACCTATGATAAAAATTACAGACCTCTACATGCTTTGTAGGTGGGCAAACCTGCAAAATCGGCAGTGTATCAAATACTTGTTCTCCCCACTGTACCTGTATAGTGAAGCTGTTGTCTAGCCTGCTTAAGCCATTCAAATGTATTGACAGCGCTGGTTTGTTTAGAACTATTGAGAGCGCCATTAACCACGTGACCGTGACCGCGCACGCCGCCGGGAGATGAAAGCATGCGAAACTCTTTTTCAACGGCTCTGGCTTGTTGAAACTGTTATGCCACATTAAGTGCGCCAAAACGGTATTTATTGTTTGAATTTCGTATTAAAACTTAAAAAAAAATTAAAACCTTAGACTTTGTTTCATATCAAAAGCAGGTTTGGCAATTTGGCGTGAAATTTACTTGGGCAGAGTGAGAGCGTGAGCCAGAGCCTGAAAGCGTGTCTCGCGCCAAATGCGTGAGAGTTGGCAACCCTGATGATGTGAGATCGGTGCGGCCCTGACGTTCTTCCGAGCAGATTCAATCACTCTTAACACACATCACACAACAAGAATATCTGATGAGATAATCGGTAGAACCATTAAGATAATCTTTACCTAGGATTGACGGAAGGGGAGAATTGGGCCCAAAATCGGCCCATGATCTATATATGGGTGCCATTAGTTGCATTCACTCAATTTCCAAAGTCATCTTGAATGTTGAAATGTCAATACAACTGAACATCACATAAGTTGATTTCATAAACTGATGTTAATTTCCTAAAATGGTTTTGTTTGATATCACCATTATGGTGACCAGTGCTCCCTTTGGTTGGGCACTTCATTTATATTTTTCCCTTTCTATTGATGCAGTGATGCAATCACAGTTATTTGTGGTTTCAAAGGAAGAGAAGTAATAAATAGGTTGCTTTTAAAAGACGGCCTAATTTCAAACTAGATCTACTTCATGTAGAATTATGATCTATTAAAATTGCATTGCTAACACTTATGTCATAAACACCTTGTAAAACATCAAACGTTTAAATGGGTTGATATAATCCCTCTGTAGTTGTGGCAATCAATATCTTGCAATTGACCTCAACATTCAACATGCATTTAAATTATTCCCCCAGTTTCACAGACAAGGTTGAAGCTAGCCCCAGACTAAAATGCATGTTTGAGCTGTTTTAACTGAAAGCAACTTGCACTGTCATATCTTAAAATACACTAAATTGCCAAAAGTATTGGGACACCCCTGCAAATCATTGAATTCAGGTGTTCCAATCACTTCCATGGCCACAGGTGTATAAAATCAAGCACCTAGGCATGCAGACGCTTCTACAAACATTTGTGAAAGAATGGGTCGCTCTCAGGAGCTCAGTGAACTCAAGCGTGGTACCGTGATAGGTTGCCACCTGTGCAATAAGTCCATTCGTGAAATTTCCTCACTACTAAATATTCCACGGTCAACTGTTAGTGATATTATAACAAAGTGCAAGCAATTGGGAACAACAGCAACTCAGTCACGAAGTGGTAGGCCATGTAAAATCCCAGAGCAGGGTCAGCGCATGCTGAGGTGCACAGTGCGCAGAAGTCGCCAACAGTCATTAGCTACAGACCTCCAAACTTCGTTTGGCCTTCAGATCAGCTCAAGAACAGTGCGTAGGGAGCTTCATGGAATGGGTTTCCATGGCCGAGTAGCTGCATCTAAGCCTTACAAAGCGTGGGATGCAGTGGTGTAAAGCATGCCGCCACTGGACTCTAGAGCAGTGGAGACGTGTTCTCTGGAGTGACGCTTCTCTGTCTGGCAATCCGATGGACGAGTCTGGGTTTGGCGGTTGCCAGGAGAACGGTACTTGCCTGACTGCATTGTGCCAAGTGTAAAGTTTGGTGGAGGGAGGATTATGGTGTGGGGTTGTTTTTCAGGGGTTGGGCTTGGCCCTTAGTTCCAGTGAAAGGAACTCTTAATGCTTCAGCATACCAAGACATTTTAGACAATTTCATGCTCCCAACATTGTGGGAACAGTTTGGGGATGGCCCCTTCCTGTTCCAACAGGACTGCGCACCAGTGCACAAAGCAAGGTCCATAAAGACATGGATGAGCGAGTTTGGTGTGGAGGAACTTGACTGGCCTGCACAACCCAATAGAACACCTTTGGGATGAATTAGAGCGGAGACTGCGAGCCAGGCTTTCTCGCCCAACATCAGTGCCTGACCTCACAAATGCGCTTCTAGAAGAATGGTCAAAAATTCACATAAACACACTCCTAAACCTTGTGGAAAGCCTTCCCAGAAGAACTGAAGGCCAACTCCATATTAAACCCAACGGATTAAGAATGGGATGTCATTGAAGTTCATATGCATGTAAAGGCAGGCGTCCCAAAACTTTTGGCAATATAGTGTATGTCAGTGCCATTGTTTTCAAGATGCACACCAATAATGTAAAGGCACGTTTCTAAAAGCTATTAAATGCCCATGATATTCCTATTCCACTTCACTAAGTTTAAGGCGATCAGGTAACTAATTTGATTTTACAGTGTATTTGCAGTAGCTCAGTCTTTTCTGTACTTTTATTTTTAAAGATGATACGCTCTTGCTGTAGTTCCTGCTCTGTGCTGGAATGTGCCGAAGCATTTATTTAACTTTCAAATAAATATATGCATCTATCTATCAGCGGTCCACTCTATGCTCGCAGCTCCACTGGCCAAGCATGAAAGCAATATGAACGCTAGCCCAAACAGATCACGGAAAGCATAAGTTCATGGAGAAATATTTAATGAGGGAGAGAGAGAGCGGCTCACGTTTATCTGAGAATAGAAACATGAACTCATTCAGTCAGAGAGAAAGACCTTTGAACCGTGTACTAACACACTACTCATACTATTTTCCTGAAGTATACAGCTGGTAATATGCTGGTAAAATAAAACCATTAAGACAACAAGAATGAAACCGCCTCTCTTTAGCAGAAGGAAGAGACTCTTCTGTCCAGAAAGACGAAGGCTAACGTTCACTGACGTTAACGTTATGCCAACCTTTACGCAAGATAAAGTGAGCTTGAGAGACGTGCTGAAAGTTTAATATCCCAAGAGGGTTTGATCAGAGACAGCAGCCATCAGTCAAATCTATACACAGACACACGCCGCTGCACGTGTTCAGATGACCCGAGCCGGATTACAGGATATTTAGAATAATTCACTCTCTTTGTCACCTGACCGCCCAGAGGTGAAATCATCCATTATCAGGGTCGAGCTCTGACGGGGGCACACTTTTATTTCAACCAATCATTTCTTCATCTCTATCTGCCTCTTTCCTGCACTGCTGACTTGACTCTTTTGAACCAGCAATTTTCTTTTTTGCTCCTGGGAGCAGAGCCTGTATTTTTACAGTGTAATTCTCTCTGTCATTATTTCAAATAGGCTGGAGGTAAAGCAAGGAGAAAGAGGGGCAGAGAGAGAGAGAGAGAGAACACAGGATATTTGGAGGTAGCAGTTGGAAACAAAACCTACAACCAAAAAACATACTGCTCGAATTCAATTTCAGCTGTAAAGCAGCTCTACAAAAGACAATAGTGTCATTTATTCAGCTCAAGTCAGCTCATTGTTTATTCAATCCAGTCTAATAACAGTGTTGAAGTGCCCCTATTATGCTATTTTAAAAGGTTCCTAATTTTGTCTTGTAGTCTCCTACAATAGGTTTACATGCATCCAAGGTCAAAAAACACTTACATTTTCTCATAATATACATTGCATATCACCTCAGTCTGAAAACGATTAATTCGAAGATTCAGTCTCTCTAAACCCTGCCTTTCCGAGAGCCTGCTCTGCTCTGATTGGTCAGATGGCCCAGTCTGTTGTGATCATAGACTGTAAAAAAAGATCTTCCACTGACGTGAGTGAAGCCACCAGTGTTCAAGTATGGCGCTGACATCTTGGGTCTCGAGTCTGCGCAGTCGTGAGCGCGAAGTTGAGCTACGATATCAAGGTCCCGCCCACACTCCCGCCTAATCAACAACTTTTTGTGAAATAAACAGTTATGGAAATGTAGCGATTAAAGTTAAAGCTCCAATCTCCTCCCGAAGTTCCCAAAAAATGTCCGTTAGTGCCTCAGTGACGACTTCGCTCAGAGAAGCTGTCAATCACAGCTGTCAATCATGATGTCACACCCCCGTTTTTATAGCATCAAATAACTAACTAAAACCAAACTTATTTAAAGAACGAACACTTGAACTAACATTAGCGTGATAAAAACAGCCTAAAATGACAGAAACCATCTTTGGAAAAAAATTATTTGAAGTGTAATTTGATAGTTTAGTTTGTCTATGTCCCATTACATTTCATGGAGAGGGCGGGCTTTATGACATATACTGCATCCAGCCACCTGGGGGCGATCGAGACGCTTTAGCTTCAGTTTTCAGGACTCATGTGGCACACTTGGTTGTGATTGGTCTACTCTGCTCTGATTAGTCAGATGACCCAGTCTGTTGTGATTGATCTACTCTGCTCTGATTGGTCAGATTGCCCAGTCTGTTGTGATTGGTCTACTCTGCTCTGATTGGTCAGGTGGCCCAGTCTGTTGTGATTGGTCTACTCTGCTCTGATTGGTCAGATGGCCCAGTCTGTTGTTATTGGTCGACTCTGCTCTGATTGGTCAGATGGCTCAGTCTGTTGTTATTGGTCTACTCTGCTCTGATTGGTCAGATTGCCCAGTCTGTTGTGATTGGTCTACCCTGCTCTGATTGGCCCAGATGGCCCATTTCCACTTGAGCTCGGTTCGGCACGTCACGATTACAACCCATTCTCGACCTGGAATTCTGACCACGGTTGGCTAACCATGCTGAACCGTGCTGGTAGAATGCATGAAGTGATATTGCCACTTAGGATTGTTCACTTGTCTGTTGCTATCAGTTTCTCAAGTAAACAAGTTAATAATAGAAATATCCAATCATCTCATACCATCTGTAAACTCTTGCATCATTAAGGCAATGATTGACGCATGTGTATTACATTCCAAAGAGCTGTTATCAGCCCCACAGTGGAAAATGAAACCACATCCATATCGGCTGGGCTGGATCGGCACGGAATGGATCAGTTAAGCAATGAGAACGGTTGGGCCGACGGTGGAAAAGCTGCTTACGTGCACAGAATAACTGGATCAAAATGCGCAGTGAGCACATGGCCTGGAATATCTGTATCCCATAATGCAATGCACTTGGTTTGACCTTACATTAGTGACAAACTTTTAAGGTGATTAAATTACTCATTTTATAAAACACACAGTAACCATTCTGTATTTTTAAAGGCAAACTGGATGCCACTTTCTAAATTAAACATGTTGAGGTCATGTGACAAGCATGTAGCATACTACTACTTGAAATGCTTATGCATAATGTATAGTGTTTCATACAGTATAATAAATAAATAAATTATATATGTACAGTATATACTGTGCAGTATGTAGTAATCAGTACACTAGTATTCAGAGTCAGAGTCTAGTATAACCATATACACCGATCAGGCATAACATTATGACCACTGACAGGTGAAGTGAATAACTTTGATTATCTCTTCATCATGGCACCTGTTAGTGGGTGGGATATATTAGGCAGCAAGTGAACATTTTGTCCTCAAAGTTGATGTGTTAGAAGCAGGAAAAATGGGCAAGTGTAAGGATTTGAGCGAGTTTGACAAGGGCCAAATTGTGATGGCTAGACGACTGGGTCAGAGCATCTCCAAAACTGCAGCTCTTGTGGGGTGTTCCCGGTCTGCAGTGGTCAGTATCTATCAAAAGTGCTCCAAGGAAGGAACAGTGGTGAACCGGCGACAGGGTCATGGGCGGCCAAGGCTCACTGATGCACGTGGGGAGCGAAGGCTGGCCCGTCTGGTCCAATCAAACAGACGAGCTACTGTAGATCAAATTGCTCAAGAAGTTAATGCTGGTTCTGATAGAAAGGTGTCAGAATACACAGTGCATCGCAGTTTGTTGCGAATGGGGCTGCATAGCCGCTGACCCCTGTCTACCGCTGAAAGCACCAATAGTGGGCATGTGAGCATCAGAACTGGACGACGGAGCAATGGAAGAAGGTGGCCTGGTCTGATGAATCACGTTTTCTTTTACATCACGTGAATGGCCGGGTGCGTGTGAGTTGCTTACCTGGGAAACACATGGCACCAGGATGCACTATGGGAAGAAGGGTCAGGGCTGCTTTGGCAACAAAAGGGGGACCAACACAATATTTGGAAGGTGGTCATAATTTTATGCCTGATCGGTGTACACTAATAGTTTCAATCTCGGTAAGATTAAGCTATTGGCCTCAAAACAATATCAGTACGCAAATTATACATTTGATTCATAAGTGGTTGAGTCACAGAAACAACGCGAACCATTTTGTATTAGAATAGTTTCAATACACAATTCACCATTGATGAATAATTAGAAAACAATATATTTGTGTTTATAATTAACAAACAATAATAATTGAAACAGAGATGATGAATCAAGCCAATGACATGAAGAAAACAATTAATTTTCAGAAGAAAATGCAAGTGGTTAATTTCTGGCTTGAGTCAAAAAAAGAGCTGTAAAATCCAACAGTTGTTATTACTAAGACTTTTTAGTAAACTTTACTTAATGTCCAATTATTTGTTGAACTTACTTAAAACAATTTAGTAATCTGAACTATTGGCATGCTATGCCTTCGTTACTTAGAAAACCCAAGTAATTCTCCTCCTACTGATGCAGCGATGCAACAATAAGAGATCACGGTTATTTGATTTCAAAGGAAGGGAAGTAATATATATATATATATAAAAATATATAATATTTGTGAATTAATGATATATAACATAACTATATTTCATGTCAAATAATGATCTTTTAACATTTGGCATAAACTTTGAATTGGGTTGATATAATCCCTCTATATTTGAGGGATCAAATTAACCATGCTTGAGTCACACACAGACTTCAACATTCAGCATTCAAAACAAGGTTTTTTTTTTTGTTTTTTTTTTTTAATTATTAATAAGACCATTACAATTTTCTGTCGTTATTGGGGTTATACTGACAAAAGACAAATGGTAAAATAAAGCCAAAAACAGTAAAACAAAGCAATTAATTTATTCATGCCGCAATGCACTCTGGGAGTACACTTCCTCAGATCACAGATAGAATTAAGTTGACAAAACTTAAACGGTTTAAGTAATAACAACTTGATGCAATTAAGTTATGCTTACTTAATTGAATTAAGGCAACGAGTTTGCACAATTGAACTAAGTAAACTGAACAAATTTGTTTTTACGGTGTGTGACGACAAATTCATTTTCCAAATAAGAGTGTCATAAGAGTAATGCGAAAAAAAAAACTCTTTTATGAAAAAATTAGATATTATTATTATTAATATATTTATGCATTTATGCATAATGACAGAATTTGTTGCACTGCCCTGAAATGAATTTATAAAGAATAATTATAATAATCAGAATTATCAAGAGTAAGATGACTAATATAACTAATGTAATTATGGTCATGAGAATTTGGTGAATAATGCGTTTAAAATCACATCATAATGCAAAATATCTTAATGGTCATGAAATGGATATTTCATTCAAGCAAAACATAATTCCCTCGAGTTTTTCTATCATATTCTTATTCATATATCTGGGTGTCTTCAAAGTCAGGGATTGTTTCCAGATCTTTTTTTTTTTTTTAAATCCAACAAGACCTATTCATGTGTGGAGCATAAAGTTTGGTTTAAAACCTTAGCAAGCCTTACCAATTAAAATATACTGACATTTTCCAACAGATGCATGTTTTGTGTCATTTGTATGAGTGGGAAGAACTTCAGAGAAACAGGTTTAATATGGACAAACTGTTGGGTGAATGTTTCGTCTCGTCTATGTGGTCGTCTTAACCGGCAGGTGTTCTGCTTTCTTTTGGGTAAGAAAACCTTTAACGGATCGCCAGCACAAAAGTGCCTTTGTGAACAGGGCTTTTTGGAGTCTTTTTTGTATTAATGGACGCAGTTCAGCATGTAAGCGTGTGTGTGTATGCGGTTTGGGTAATTTCACTATCCGGCAATCCTCCAATCCAAGTCCAACAGGGTAAAGAACACGTATACATCAAATAAAAATCAAATATTTGGAGTAAGAAATTAGTAACTGGGGAAAAATGGAAACGAGAGAAACTCTTCCCAAGCCAAATCCATGGAAGAATGAGTGTAGGGCAATACAAAAGCAGCCAAAGCAGACAGGTTACTGGGAAGTGTGTCGTCTCGCTGGATTTGTGCCGCTTATCACTGGATTTGCGCCATGGAGAGATTCTGGAAGTTTTGAGAAAATTCCCAAGATAGTGTAGTAGAGATAGGATTGTTGTCTCTTCTAAACACACACATTTGGCAGAAGCATGAAAACACAAGACGCCTGACTCAGAGTCAAATCTGTGAACACAATGAAGGCCAGGAATGGAAGCCACACTATCCAGACACCAGCACGAGTGAAATAAAGGCAATTAGACTGAAAGTCTCCCTCCTTGTTTTATTAGCGAGAACGCCGCAGCCCACTGCAAATCATTCCTGGATAATCCGGTGGAAACAAACTGATAAACATTCCACACAGGAGCTCGTTTACAAGCTGCTGGTAACTAAACCTTCCACTTGTTATGACCACAAAAATAAAAAAATAAAAAAACAGAAAGGCCTGGAACAATGTCCAAATCTGTCCAGCCCTCTGGAGCCCAAATGCTCAGTTTAATGGAACAATATTACGATGTGGGATTGTGATATTGTTTTGTGAAAAATAAACCAGTATTACTTAAAACAAAAAACAAAATAAACAATATACAGTTATGGTTTGCACTAGATATTAAACTTGGCACAAAATAGGGCTTGTTAGTTACTGGAGTGATAAAGTTCAAGCTTTGAATTGTTTAAATACAGTGATATAATAATTGACATGATTGCCATGGCTTGTTCGGATCATATTTCAATCCAAAATCAAAGTAAGAAATAATGTATAATTAATAATTTTTTTTATAATCATAAATAATATGATTATATTATGCATACCTGCTAATTTTAGCATTTTCCAGCAAATTCTCATTAATTAGTGTAGTATTAATACAGTAAAAATTGCATTCTTGTCATAATCCCAAATCAAAGAAATAATGCATAATTCATAATTCTCAATAATATGATTATGTTTTGCATACCTGTTAGATTTTTTATATTGTCATATTAGTTTTAGCATTTTCCAGCAAATTCTCATTACCGTAATGCAAAAAAAGAGTGCACTGCAGTATATATTAATACAGTATTAAATTATTATAGTATTAATACAGTAAAAACTGCATTCTTGTCTTAAGTATCCAAAAATAGATACTAGAGAAAAAACTAAGAAAAAAAAGGATGGATGCATGCATGAATGAATGAATTCCATATGTAATAAATGCATGTATGCATAAATAAATAAAAAAAAAAAAAAAAAATAAAAAAAAAAAATTAGATTTTTTCCATAACATGGTTTTGTAAGATTTATCCATACTTTTAATTTAATTTGATTTAAAATAAAAAAAAATAAAAAAAATTCACAGATAACAAGAGAAAAGTTTTATCAAGTCACAGCATGTCTTGGAGTTTCGAAGTCTGCAAACTTCTCAACTCAACTTTTTGAGAGCGACTGAGAGAGGGTGAGACAGAACAAAGGTAGAGAGACCGTGTGCACACAACACATGCAAAGCTCCTGTTCTCACAGTCGAGCAGCAGTTCGTATGGAAACATGAGGTGAAACGTTAACACTGTGAGAAATTATAAAACGTCAGGCAGTTGCGTGCAAGACTAAGGAGAAATGTAAACAGATTACTGTACATATACCCCATTTATTAAGGTAAATGGGTTTTAAAATGAAAACAGCATCTGTGGACGGGATTCACAATGCCTGTTTTTTAAAGGAATCAGCGCAGTGCAGAAAATGTGTGTGTGCACAGAAACAGAGTTGGGCTTTATTAAACATCTGGGAGTCATCAGGTTGCTGCAGCGCTGTACTGAACTCAGCTGCTCTTGTTTTCACTGCTGCCTGCTTCACATCTACCCAACACCTTCCCATAGGACGGCAGAGCTGTAAACCGTGACCCCGGACGCAGCGAGGGAGCATGTGCGTGTAACAAACGACAGCACAAGATCTTAGATACCACAGACCTGAAGTTTATGTAAAACTTTGTTTATCTGCTGTCCCTGCGTTTAACATCTGTGCGTGTGCACGCTCATAAACACATCCATGGCCGTGCAAATTACACCCTTTTTATTGTCGTCACTTGCTCTTTTCTACCGACATAAATAATGCAAAGAATTTGCTGGTTAAGGAGGGAACGCATGTGCAGTGACGCGGCTCACTGTCCGTAATGAGAGGCATGTTTCCCGTGTGGTGAGCGTGGTCTACACACAGCACGGTCCGGCCCCAGAGACGATGGCTCGAATATTTTCAAGAAGTTTGATGGGAGCGATAGAACAGCCACTTGCAGTTTCGATAATATTAGAGCTGGACTCTTCGCCAGCTCGGCCTGAGTGAACCCGCTGCCCTGCTTGCAAAATATTACGTTAGGATTTTATTGGAGCGAGGTTATTCAGTCCAAAACAATATTTTAGCCATGTTTTATTAAAGTCACCAGCTAGCAGTATTATTAGGGTGTTTGTACAGCGTATAACATTATCAGATATTGTTTGAAAGCACACACCCTTAAACCATGCTCTAAAAGCGATACATTTCATCATGTTCATTTTTTTTTTTTTAACATTTAATTTTTGCTCCACCCACGGTGCAATCTCATTGGTTCACAATTCTTATTCTTTATATATATTAAAAATCATGTTGTGATTGGCTGTGATTTAAAAGCTTCAAGTAGATTTTTGCTCTCAGTGAGAACAGACCATTTACTTGATGCTGGAAATGTACATTAATTTTCAATATTACAGCAGGTTGGAGCCAAGTGTTCTGCACATTTAACACAATAGGTGTCTACATAATGTATTATATAGCAGTATAAATGTGTTAAGTATAACTAGAGATGAGTCAGATTACGTCTTACCAAGGATGCATTTATTTGATCAAAAATACAGTAAAAAAATTGTGAAATAATACTACAATTTAAAATAGCTGTTTTCTATGTGAATATATAGTAAAATGTAATTTATTCCTGTGATGCAAAGTTGAATTTTTAGCATCATTGCTCCAGTCTTCAGTGTCACATGATCCTTCAGAAATGCCAGATTTGCATGTCGCGCTCTGCCCCGCAGCGCGGGTATAAATACGGAAGCGGATGCAGCGCACATTTGTCATTCACTTCGGAGCCTTATCTGTGCTGCTGAAGAGTGTTTTCAGTTCGAGAGAGAAAACCCTTTTGAGTGCTGTGTGTTAAGGTGCGACAGCGAGGACCGCAAGCTCACTACAGAGCAACAAAAACTGCTGTTTTCACAGCAAAAGCAACTCTGTTGGTTCGGTGGGGCGTTCCTGTGAGTGCATCACAGGCTGCACTATTCTCCTGTGTTTGCCGCGGCCATCTCCCTGTGTGCTTCAGCACATTAAAAGTGCAATTTCTCTAAAAGAACTATTTCACAGGGACATGGTGCTCAGTCACCTTAGCCAGTTGGGGCTTCGGGTCAACTGGGAAAAGAGCAAACTCTCCCCCGTGCAGAGGATCTCTTTTCTCGGTATGGAGTTGGATTCGGTCAATCTGACAGTCAGTGTTGAACTGCTTGAATTCGTTCAAACGCAGAACAGCGGTCCCACTGAAACATTTTCAGAGGCTCCTGGGGCATATGGCATCCGCAGTAACGCCGCTCGGGTTGCTTCATATGAGGTTGCTTCAACACTGGCTACACGACCGAGTCCCGAGATGGGCGTTGCAGAACGGATCCTTCCGTGTTACAATAACACCGAATTGCCGCCAAACCTTCAGCCCGTGGATGGACCCTTCGTTTCTACGGGCAGGTGTTCCCCTAGAACAAGTGTCCAGTGCTGTGGTCTCCATGGATGCCTCTGCCACCGGCTGGGGGGCCACGTACAACGGGCTTGCAGTTTCGGGTCTGTGGACGGGGCCCCAACTGCAATGGCACATCAACTGCCTCGAGTTGCTAGCAGTACGTCTTGGGCTGGGCCGCCTCAAGGGGCCGCTACGAGGCAAGCACGTACTGGTCCATACGGACAGCACTGCGACCGTTGTGTACATCAACAAACAGGGTGGTCTACGCTCCTGTCGTATGTCGCAACTCGCCCGCCATCTCCTCCTCTGGAGTCAGAAGCATCTGAGGTCGCTTTGGGCCACTCACATTTCCGGCCTGCTCAATCGTGCAGCCGACGAGCTCTCACGACAGCAAGTGCTTCTGGGAGAGTGGAGACTCCATTCCCAAGGTGGTCCAGCTGATCTGGAGACGCTTCGGCACCGCACAGGTAGACCTGTTTGCCGCCCCGGACACGTCGCACTGCCAGTTGTTTTACTCCCTGACCGAGGGGACCCTCGGCACGGACGCACTGGCACACAGCTGGCCCCGGGGCCTACGCAAGTATGCGTTTCCCCCAGTGAGCCTTCTAGCACAGACTCTGTGCAAAGTCAGGGAGGACGAGGAGCAGGTCTTGTTAGTTGCGCCGTACCGGCCCAAATGGACCTGGTTCCCGGAACTAGTGCTCCTCAAGACAGCCCCTCCCTGGCCCATTCCTCTGAGGAAGGACCTCCTGACTCAGAGACGGGGCACCCTATGGCACCCGTGTCTGGACCTCTGGAAACTCCATGTCTGGTCCCTGGACGGGACGCGGAGGTTCTAGGTGGCCTACCACAGGCTGTGGTAGACACCATCACTTCGGCTAGAGCCCCCTCTACGAGACGCCTCTATGCTTTCAAGTGGAACCTATTCGTCAAGTGGTGCTCTTCTCGACGAGAAGACCCCTGAAGATGTTCGATCAGTTCTGTACTTTCCTTCCTGCAAGAAGGGTTGGAGCGAAGGCTGTCTCCCTCCACCCTCAAAGTGTATGTTGCCGCTATCGCCGCACATCATGATGTAGTTGATGGTAAGTCTTTGGGGAAGCATGATCTGATCGTCAGGTTCCTGAGGGGAGCGAGGAGACTAAATCCGCTCTCACTCTATACCCTCTTGGGACTTGTCTCTGGTGCTAACCGCACTGCAGAGAGCACCCTTCGAGCCCCTGCAGTCAGCCGAGTTAAAGATCTTGTCTTGGAAGACACTGCTCCTGACTGCATTGGCTTCCATCAAGAGGGTAGGGGACCTGCAGGCATTTTCGGTCAACGAATCATGCCTGGAATTCGGGCCGGCTAACTCTCACGTGATCCTGAGACCGGATATGTGCCCAAGGTTCCCACCACTCCCTTCTGGGACCAGGTGGTGAACCTGGAAGCGCTGCCCCCGGAGGAGGCAGACCCATCCCTGGCTTTTCTCTGTCCCGTCCGCACTCTGCGGTTATACATGGACAGAACGCAAAGCTTTAGGACCTCAGAACAGCTTTTCATCTGTTACGGAGGCCAACAGAAGGGAAAGGCTGTCTCCAAGCAGAGGATGGCCCACTGGATAGTGGATTGTGGATAGTGGATAGTGCCTTGCCCGCTCAGGGTTGAGGGCCCACTCCACTAGGAGTGTTGCCTCTTCCTGGGCGCTGGCGCATGGCGCCTCGCTGACAGATATATGTAGAGCTGCGGGCTGGGCGACACCTAACACGTTCGCTAGATTTTATAGCCTCTTCCCGTGTGCTCGCTTCAACCAGCCAGTAACACCAAAGTACCCGTTCTTGTGTCAGCTTGCTGCGCCATTCCCCTCCCTACGGACAGGATAAGTGCGCTTTTTTGCTTCTTTAAGTTCCCCAGCTAGGCTGTGAGTTCCTCCACCACCATACGGCTGTTAGATGTGGCGGAGCATCTGACGCCAGGTCCAGTTGGGTAAAGCGCACCCCAGTGCTGCGCCCCCTGCTGGGCTAGGTGCCATATGTTGTGACTCCTACGGCGGTCCCATATGTGTATTCTTCCACGGTACGGCTCCCTACGGCGAGCCCGTGTCTTTCCCTTGGCAGAGTGCGCTCTGCCGTCTCTGTCCGGTGTAGTCTCCCACCTAAGATCGGCCGGAGCCACCCCAGAGACATCCATATGTTGTACTGCCCGGTCGGCCAGTCCATATGTGTATCTTCCACATGATACCTCCCTAAGGGTAGGATGTGGCTTCCGCAGCGTCCCCTCGGGCGCGCTTTCCCAGCGTTATTCAATACCTGCTGAATGGGTCTTGCGGAACAGCAGCAGTGATTCTCCTTGTGTGACTTCCCCCGCCCCAAAAGGTGAGGGTCTAAGGGGCTCACGCAGGGCGCTGGAAGTGGCAACAGCCGTGCGTTTTCCATAGGGGTCTCAATTCGTAAGTGACATCCGACGTACGTCGAACGTGTTTTGAAATACAAATCTTTACTGTCACTTTTGATCAATATAATGCATCCTGAATGCATGCTGAATATAAGCATTTCTTATAAAAATCTTAAACTTTTGAACAGTAGTGCACTGTTTATGCACTGTATATAAACCAAAAGATGTGCACATCCCAAGATACAAACAATCATTTTTGAAAGAGATTCTTGGGTTGTGCTCAGTGGTTTAATGCATCATGAAGCTCAGCATGTCTTGAAGCGCAGACAGGAAAATAAAGCAAGCGAAAGGAATTCCGTGTCATGACTGAAACGTTGAACTTGGCCGAGTTTTGGATGTGGCCTCCACAAACAGCCTGCCAAACTACAAGAGGATGATGCATTTCATAATGTGCGGCCCGTCTCTGGGGAGCGTCTGCTCTCAGGGGACAAAAACACTCACGTACATCTTTTCATTATCAAAAGAGTTCTGCTATATTTGTACCCAATCCGTGTCACGCCGGCTCGCACACACGCACACGCTCGCAGCTGAGGGCTCTGGCCTGTTGTCCATCACATGGCCCTGAGACAAACACGATCTGGGGTTATGACATCAGAGCAGGCCACTGTTAGCTCACACGTCACTGATTTGCCACATGTGCTCCCATCACAAGAACATCATGGGAAAACGACCAACAGCTGCGGTGCGCACAGTCTCCAAAGACTTCAAAGGCTTTACACAATTACTCAATCTTAGCCTGGAACTAGATAAATATGTTAAAAATATAATCCTTATGACAAAACCCTTAAAAAATGTTTATAATAGCAAAAAAGGCACAAAATAATAATAATAATAATTTAATTAATGTATTATCATTATTTATAATAAAATTAATTGTTTATTATATGTATATGAATTTATATTATATTTATATGTAATTATATATACATGAATATTACATATACAAATAAATTAATAAATATAAAAATAATTAATAAAATATATTACTTCATGTATATGTAATAATAATTATATACACAGTATGTATGCAGTATTTTATCAAACTATTTATACATTTCTATAAAGTTTTATTGTTGTTGTTATTTTATATATATATATATATATATGTGTGTGTGTGTGTATATATATATATATTTCTAAATTATTTAAATATTGTAAAGTATTTATACATTATGATGGTATTTTAAAATAAATAAACCATATAATAAATATAATATTTAATATAAATATATATATGCATTTTTTTAATATAAATAATTTATATATATATATATATATATTTTTTTTTATATATAAATATATATATGTATATATATATATATATATATGTGTGTGTGTGTGTATATATATATATATATATATAAATAAATAAATAAATAACATAACCCCTTAGTTTCACAGACAAGGTTGAAGCTAGTCCCAGACTAAAATGCACTTGCACTGGAAACTTTAACTGGAATATCTTAAAATAATCAGGTCAAAAAAAAAATAAAACTATGCACATATATGTTTTAGCACAGCTGTGATGCTGTATTAGCCAAACAGCATCCAGGACCAGAGCTATCTGCTTTATAATCCACTGCAAATAACAGTGAAGATGTCATGAGGTCACAGAAAGTCTTTGGGGAACGAAAGGGCAGCAGTGCAGATGGATTTGGCATTCTCTCAAAGCTGATTGGAGGAATGGAATTAACACGTCCGTCATTTACCCATGGGGTTTAATGGGAGCCGCAGCGAAAGGCCTCGTGGATGATGGGATTGCTGGGTGGAAGTGGGACAAAAACAATGGGAAAGGGTAAATAAACCATTTCTGGCTTGAGTTAGTATTATCACATGTGCATGAGTCATTTGTTCTGTTATGCTAATTTATCACATCACATGTGGCATAAACCATTTGTTTGCATGAAGCGAGTTATGCTACAGTTTGTGACTATTTAAGATGCTTTCTTAATCAAATACCAGGACATTCACAGAAAATTAAAAGTGTCAAGTCAAGTCACTTTTATTTATATAGCGCTTTTTACAATGCTGATTGTTTCAAAGCAGCTTCACAGTGGTAACAGGAAAATAATGCAACAGAATTTGATTCGGCTGTACAGCCGTTCTGGAGAAAACGTTGATGTTCTCCAGCTCATTTCAATTATCATATAGTGACCATGCAGGCAGATCAGTAATTTAGTTGAAAATTTATTTGAATATTTAGTTTAAAATTTTAGTGTCCCCAACTGAGCAAGCCAAGCCAAAGGCGACAGTGGCAAGGAACCAAAACTCCTTCAGGTGGCATAATGGAGAAAAATAAACCTTGGGAGAAACCAGGCTCAGTCGAGGTGCCAGTTCTCCTCTGGCCATCATGCCGTGTCGGTGAGGCAATTATTAGATAGGAATATTCGAAAGATCGGAGTCATCACGCCGGAGACGGGTTTATTGAGGATGCCGAAAAGTGAATCTTACAAAACTAGTCAATAACATGATTGTATATGATAATGATACTGATAATGATAATATGATAATGTACACGATAATGTATATGTTATTTATGCATATACTGTATGTGTTACAAAATTTAGTATATTGAAGTGCATGTTTTATATACATACATATATATATATATATATATATATATATATATAACTTTTTTTGTTAAATATTTCAATTGTAAAATATATATGAAAGTCAAAAAATTTTATTGGAGTAAATAAAAGAAAAAAAAAGTAAATAATAAAGTACATCCAGACGATTACGGCAATGAAAATTTTCTATATGAATAAGATTTTCATTTTGATTGATAATGAAAAATGATCAAGATATAATTCTTATGACCCACTTGACCAATCAGGACAGGGTTAGGGGTCATGTGACCTGACTGACGTCAGCACAGGGGTGTTGTGTGACCTGCATGCAAATGAAGAGCATTATTCAGTAATCTGCACTAAGACCTTTCATAATGAACACCTTTCATTCGTATCCCCCAAAGCCCTGCTCAGCAGATCCGCCTGGAACAGCTGCATGTGTTTCCCATTAACAGAAAAACTCGACACCTTCTGCAGTCAAAGTTCTATCTCGACCCGCTCCTCATGCGGTTTACAATGAGTTCTGCTGAATATAAGCAGGGAAGCACAGGAGATATTATATTGTAAGCGACGTGCATTTGAATTTATTTATCCGACGAGTACATTAATTTCATCAATCTGCGGTCGCCGCAAAACCCTGACCGGCATTCCGCCAGCATCCAAACACTTACTTCACACATTCTTGGGATTGCAGCTGTAATGCTTCTCAGACCAAAGAACGGTGGAATAACTGCCTTGATAACCGCGGCCAATCGTCTCCTGAGCCCCCACGGTTACAGCATTAATAAATCAATAAAGAAGCCTTTAGAAGCCTCGTGCCGCGGACACGCAAAAATGCAGCAGTGGGCTCAAGGAGTCTGGATAAATGAGGGATTCTGACAAGACGTTAGATTGCTCTTGAAGCACTGGGCTGGAATTACATCCTCAATTTTCTTCAACTTCATTAATGACCAAATTTTAGGAATTTTTTTTGCCCTGTTCCCGCAAATTCCAAAAACAACTTTGATCTACATGACCTCAGAGCTACGATGAGTTCCATTTCAACTTTTGACACAACTACATGATTATTAAACTACAATTAAAACCAAACTTTTAGTTTTGTCCAAGTTTTAGCTACACATCTCACCTGAGAATTATTATTTGTGTAATATCCAAACAATACAATTTAATATCAGTTGGCCAGACATCGGCAAGGCATATCGGGATAATTTTTTCATATCTGCTGATGCCAATTGTTATATTTTAAGCCTTTATCGGACGATTCTGATGTCGTGCCAATAATATTGTGCATCCCTAAAAATGTGCGTAATTATCCAAACAATATACATTTTTAATATTAGTTGGCCAGATATCAGCAAGGCATATCGGCATAATTTTTTCATCTTTTACTTCATATATTTTAAGCCTTCATCGGCCAATTCTGATGTTGTGCCAATAATATTGTGCATCCCTAAAAATTTGCGTAATTACCTAAACAATACACATTTTTAATATTAGTTGGCTAGATATTGGCATACTTTTTTTATATCGGCCAATTGTTATATTTTAAGCCTTTATCGGTCGATTATGATGTCGTGCAAATAATATCGTGCATCCCAAAAAATGTGCGTAATTATCCAAACAATACACAATTTTAATATTAGTTGGCCAGATATTAAACGTTACCTGTACAATTATAGGTCAAATTGATAATCTTTAGTTCTCAGAACACCCTAGTAATCGCTTAGAAACGACCTAGGAAAGTACTAAAACACTTCATACGCTGCAAAATTTGTAGTACAAACACGATTCCAAAAAAGTTGGGACACTGTACAAATTGTGAATAAAAACAGAATGCAATGATGTGGAAGTTTCAAATTTCAATATTTTACTCAGAATACAACATAGATGACATATCAAATGTTTAAACTGAGAAAATGTATAATTTTAAGGGAAAAATAAGTTGATTTTAAATTTCATGGCATCAACACATCTCAAAAAAGTTGGGACAAGGCCATGTTTACCACTGTGTGGCATCCCCTCTTCTTTTTATAACAGTCTGCAAACGTCTGGGGACTGAGGAGACGAGTTGCTCAAGTTTAGGAATAGGAATGTTGTCCCATTCTTGTCTAATACAGGCTTCTAGTTGCTCAACTGTCTTAGGTCTTCTTTGTCGCATCTTCCTCTTTATGATGCGCCAAATGTTTTCTATGGGTGAAAGATCTGGACTGCAGGCTGGCCATTTCAGTACCCGGATCCTTCTTCTACGCAGCCATGATGTTGTAATTGATGCAGTATGTGGTCTGGCATTGTCATGTTGGAAAATGCAAGGTCTTCCCTGAAAGAGACGACGTCTGGATGGGAGCATATGTTGTTCTAGAACTTGGATATACCTTTCAGCATTGATGGTGCCTTTCCAGATGTGTAAGCTGCCCATGCCACACACACTCATGCAACCCCATACCATCAGAGATGCAGGCTTCTGAACTGAGCGCTGATAACAACTTGGGTTGTCCTTGTCCTCTTTAGTCCGGATGACATGGCGTCCCAGTTTTCCAAAAAGAACTTCAAATTTTGATTCGTCTGACCACAGAACAGTTTTCCACATTGCCACAGTCCATTTTAAATGAGCCTTGGCCCAGAGAAAACGCCTGCGCTTCTGGATCATGTTTAGATATGGCTTCTTTTTTGACCTATAGAGTTTTAGCCGGCAACGGCGAATGGCACGGTGGATTGTGTTCACCGACAGTGTTTTCTGGAAGTATTCCTGAGCCCATGTTGTGATTTCCATTACAGTAGCATTCCTGTATGTGACGCAGTGCCGTCTAAGGGCCCGAGGATCACGGGCATCCAGTATGGTTTTCCGGCCTTGACCCTTACGCACAGAGATTGTTCCAGATTCTCTGAATCTTTGGATGATATTATGCACTGTAGATGATGATAACTTCAAACTCTTTGCAATTTTTCTCTGAGAAACTCCTTTCTGATATTGCTCCACTATTTTTCGCCGCAGCATTGGGGGAATTGGTGATCCTCTGCCCATCTTGACTTCTGAGAGACACTGCCACTCTGAGAGGCTCTTTTTATACCCAATCATGTTGCCAATTGACCTAATAAGTTGCAAATTGGTCCTCCAGCTGTTCCTTATATGTACATTTAACTTTTCCGGCCTCTTATTGCTACCTGTCCCAACTTTTTTGGAATGTGTAGCTCTCATGAAATCCAAAATGAGCCAATATTTGGCATGACATTTCAAAATGTCTCACTTTCCACATTTGATATGTTATCTATATTCTATTGTGAATAAAATATAAGTTTATGAGATTTGTAAATTATTGCATTCCTTTTTTATTCACAATTTGTACAGTGTCCCAACTTTTTTGGAATCGGGTTTGTATATTAGATTTTTTTAAGCACTAATGGTGCGGTATGAGTTATGCAACAAAATATTGTACTTGGATTTAGGGATTTATGAAAACGCCAAGCATCAGAATTAGCTAGTGACTAAAAAGCACTGAATATACGCTAAACAATTTAATACAGACAGATACATAAACAAGTGATATCACAGAAAACAAATTAATATGCGCTCTAGTTTTTTATGTCAAGAGAAAGGGTTTGGTAATGCAATATTTCTGAATTCTGCCGCTTTACAACACCTGTAAGAGGCAGCCACCTTTTCTGATAACTCTAAAATGTGTGGGATGCTAAGAACGAGAGGTTTCCCACTGCCAACCTCTACAAGATTGATTAACTGACCCGTTGTTTCCACACATGAATCCCTTGAAAAATGCACAATCCAATATTCTCAACTGACCAATACTCTGCGTCTGGCGATACGGGGTTCACAACACACTCGAAACGCCTTGAATTTCAACCCAAATCCTATAAAAACCTGTTTCTTGTTTGGACTAAATGGAGCTAAGCCACATTCTCCATGTGTTTCCAGAACCTGGTTTTGGAAGAGGTTTACGTTGTTGTTTGATGTTTTTGTTGGGTTACACCACAGCCAAGAGTTCTGCCGCTCACTGAAACTCTTTAACTTTACGGCAATTTAGCCGATATGTAGCAAATGAATGTGAAAAGTTGACCCAAGTTGACTTCTAGCTCGCACTCAAATATACGCCATGCCATCTTAGATTACACAAACTGCCAAAAACTTGAGGCCTTTTATAGGAAAAGTTTCAAACAAACTAGGGGTCGTATTTAACCCAAGATGTCTCGGAAGTCTCAGATCCCGCAACAAGAAGAGAAGAAACGCAGAAGAAACGCAGAGGGTTTGATATTTATAGCTTAACACCAAAGTCTGACAGACACTTTCAAACAGCGATAAAAGTGAGATGCTTTGTCAACACTCTTGGGTTTGCTACGTTAGCATTTGTCCTTACTAACAAAATTTATGCTGGACTAAGTGTCTCATTTCTGACAGTAGTCCAGGAGAGTTTGGATTGTGTTAGCATAACTGTGAAGGGCCTGAAAACATTTCGTAGAGACATGGAAAACAAACTGACAGGAAGGGGAACGAGGCCAAGATTCTCTCAGACTCAGTTATTTGACTTGTTGTCCGGCACAACTTCCAGTGTTTCTACTCAGTGGAACGCTCCATTACACGTCTGTCTGTCCCACTGGCACTTTGCTCGAAGAGCAATGTAAACATGGTGTCTGAAAATGTTTCTTCTTCCCATCCCAAGAGCAGCTGTGAAGCAGTTTTCGATGTTTTGGAGGGGGGGGGGGGGGGGGGGGAAGAAGAAAAGCCAAAAGGAACAAGAATCTTTGGATGAGAAAGACATGGTTGGACAGCTTGCAGGGGTTATCAGATGATTAATGGACTGTGTGTGCAAATGTCCACCGCTGCCAAAGTCCTCTTTACACCGGCTTTGTTTACACTGATCACTTCCACAAACCAGCCGATGGACGTCACAGACACTAAAACGGCTTTTGGGATTAAGGCAAAAGGTAAGAATGAAACAAGAGATTATGTTAGCAACTAGTGAGCAAATCATTCTTGCTCTCTTCCATGCACGGACTCATATTTTACGATATTCTTTGTTGACTGAGGTCTACTGAATGAGACTCTGAACGAACTGGGACATCTGATTCATGGAGGATTTGAACGAGGCAGGTCACTCCTTCAGACTGTCACGTGTCACTTTCGTTCACAAAAAGGAGAGAAAGAGGGCAGAAGAATAAAGACTGTGTAAAATTGACTGACCACAAACAATTAAAAATGACATGAAGATAGTCTCATCCTCAGACGTCACGCCCAATGACCGTTGGCCGAACGTCTAATCCATATAGCACATAAAATTGGAAAATTGTAGTCATCTTAATTGGTTGAATTCAACAAGATTTTCAGGAGACGTGTGTGTCACATTCTTTAACGGTCCGCCTGTGAACAAAGATGCCGTGAGGCCAAACCCCCTTATGGAAAAAGAATGCCGTCGTGTTTACAACTGTGACAATGAGTGCTTACCCGGATCAACTAAACACTGGATTTTCAAAAGTATGTGAAGTATGTAAAGTTCGCGGCATAGACTCTTTAAAATACGTCCAAGAGTTTTACACACCGGTCTGTTATTGTAGGGGCATTGACGTTACATTTTCACGCCCCCAAACATGACACGGACTGTGATTGCTTGTTTCACATGTCAGTCAGATGGCCTCTGGGCGGTCCTTAGCCAATGAAACCTGCGATGGAGTCCAAACCTTCTGCCGTCAGTCTAAAGGTCTGGCTACACGAGGCTAACATGAGGGTGTTATTGAAACTCAATGAATTAATTTAGGACTATTATTGTATTTTTCTACAGCGTGATGAAGTTAAGTCAAGCGGTTGCCAAGATGGAGGGGGAAAAATGGGAGATCTAGTACAAACCCGATTCCAAAAAAGTTGGGACACTGTACAAATTGTGAATAAAAACAGAATGCAATGATGTGGAAGTTTCAAATTTCAATATTTTATTCAGAATACAACATAGATGACATATCAAATGTTTAAACTGAGAAAATGTATCATTTTAAGGGAAAAATAAGTTGATTTTAAATTTCATGGCATCAACACATCTCAAAAAAGTTGGGACAAGGCCATGTTTACCACTGTGTGGCATCCCCTCTTCTTTTTATAACAGTCTGCAAACGTCTGGGGACTGAGGAGACGAGTTGCTCAAGTTTAGGAATAGGAATGTTGTCCCATTCTTGTCTAATACAGGCTTCTAGTTGCTCAACTGTCTTAGGTCTTCTTTGTCGCATCTTCCTCTTTATGATGCGCCAAATGTTTTCTATGGGTGAAAGATCTGGACTGCAGGCTGGCCATTTCAGTACCCGGATCCTTCTTCTACGCAGCCATGATGTTGTAATTGATGCAGTATGTGGTCTGGCATTGTCATGTTGGAAAATGCAAGGTCTTCCCTGAAAGAGACGACGTCTGGATGGGAGCATATGTTGTTCTAGAACTTGGATATACCTTTCAGCATTGATGGTGCCTTTCCAGATGTGTAAGCTGCCCATGCCACACGCACTCATGCAACCCCATACCATCAGAGATGCAGGCTTCTGAACTGAGCGCTGATAACAACTTGGGTTGTCCTTGTCCTCTTTAGTCCGGATGACATGGCGTCCCAGTTTTCCAAAAAGAACTTCAAATTTTGATTCGTCTGACCACAGAACAGTTTTCCACTTTGCCACAGTCCATTTTAAATGAGCCTTGGCCCAGAGAAAACGCCTGCGCTTCTGGATCATGTTTAGATATGGCTTCTTTTTTGACCTATAGAGTTTTAGCCGGCAACGGCGAATGGCACGGTGGATTGTGTTCACCGACAATGTTTTCTGGAAGTATTCCTGAGCCCATGTTGTGATTTCCATTACAGTAGCATTCCTGTATGTGATGCAGTGCCGTCTAAGGGCCCGAAGATCACGGGCATCCAGTATGGTTTTCCGGCCTTGACCCTTACGCACAGAGATTGTTCCAGATTCTCTGAATCTTTGGATGATATTATGCACTGTAGATGATGATAACTTCAAACTCTTTGCAATTTTTCTCTGAGAAACTCCTTTCTGATATTGCTCCACTATTTTTCGCCGCAGCATTGGGGGAATTGGTGATCCTCTGCCCATCTTGACTTCTGAGAGACACTGCCACTCTGAGAGGCTCTTTTTATACCCAATCATGCTGCCAACTGACCTAATAAGTTGCAAATTGGTCCTCCAGCTGTTCCTTATATGTACATTTAACTTTTCCGGCCTCTTATTGCTACCTGTCCCAACTTTTTTGGAATGTGTAGCTGTCATGAAATCCAAAATGAGCCAATATTTGGCATGACATTTCAAAATGTCTCACTTTCAACATCTGATATGTTATCTATATTTTATTGTGATAGTTGTGATAGTGATAGTTTATGAGATTTGTAAATTATTGCATTCCTTTTTTATTCACAATTTGTACAGTGTCCCAACTTTTTTGGAATCGGGTTTGTAGATACTTAAACACTCTGGAGTCTCTAAGTAGATCTGTAGACATGCACATTTTAATAAAAGATACAAAAAGACTAATTTGTTTGATGAATCAACTGTATGAATGATTCAGTGACTCAAAAAGACCTGGGTAGGACAATGCAATCTGCAGGAATGGCCACTGACAAATTCAGTGAATGAATCTTTATGGTGAACAGTTGCAAAGAATTCAAGTCAGTGAGTGATTTGAATCAAAAACGGTTCTCAAACATTAAAAACTGAATATGAGAATCCTGCAGAAAGGGCCATTGACAAATCAGTCAACAAATCTGAATGATTCTTTTTGGTGAACAGATTCAAGTCACTGGAACGAAACAAAAAACTACAACGACAAACTGAATCCTAAATGCACTTTTAGTTCAGACTGTCGTTGACGCTCCAGTTCTGGGTATGAACCAAAGCCTGAGGCTCTCGAAAGCGGCTACAAGAACAAGGAAATGGTTTCCACATGGAGTTCACATCTCTTATACCTCACTTCCTCTTGGACTCACAAACAATGAGCCCAAAATCAGGACCAGAGACCAAGTGTGATGATGCTATGTGCTCACTATCAAGAGCCTATTGCTGCCTTCAGGTCTTCCTGGGAAGTTTGTTCTTAGAAGTTGAGTTGTGATGTGCATTCAAGTGATTTTGGTCAGAATGCAACAGCAAAATTGGTTCAAATTCATAACCAAAACTAATGATTCTATTATTAACACGTCCAAATTTGAATGTGCACTCATCTTACAAACATGATCATTCCAAAATGAAGTGAAGGCAGCATAAAATGCAAAGGAGAAAACATAAAACAAATGGAAACACAAGAAACAAAGACAGATACACACCTTCATGCAACACTTTTCAATTAGCATGTGTGCACTCTTTTACATAACCAGCTGGATAAAAAGAAAAACAATATGCCAAGCAATTCATTAGCTTTTGTTGTGTTTTTGGGCTAACAAAACATGCATACTCAGGTACGACAACAGCAGCAGAAATCTCAATGAGTCACTGCGGCACTGCAGCGTGAATTAATTTGCCAAACGCTGCGTTCAGAGCGTGAGTGTTTGTCAGGAGCGCATTAGCATATGCAACATTGGCTGTGGATGAGTAGCTGCTAGCGTTGCGCAAACCCCTTCCCTCGACCTCAAATGCCAAGATAGCTATATGTAGTACGCCAGTCTGTTACATGGCAGCGTGTGTTAGCGGCACAACGAAACATAGCCATCTGACAATGACAACTAAAATAAGTTTTTGGTCCTTTTCTGTGACAGAGGAGATATAATTAATCTGTAAATAGCTCAGAGTAAAAAATACACCATCTTCCCCCTGTGGGATGAAGCTGCTCTCTGGAGAAGCATGATTTAGCCAGCTGTTCAGCATAACTGAAGGTCAGTAAAGACCTCGTTGGCTTACACAAAGTGTCTGATAGAGGAGAAAGGCAATATGTTATGAAAGCGATGGTCCAAATCAGACTTCACAGCATTTGGTTCATTCAACTAAAGGGGTGCCGTTTGTTTCTCTCATACACATTATATATCCTCCTGGACCCAGGAACAGACTTTTGTCCTCTGTAGTGGACATTATATTTTAGTGAATTTCTCTGACAACATACATGTTACAGTTTTCACATTCTGGGCTTTTCAGAGATACCAAATGTTTGGAAGTTTCACAATGACAACTGCCTCTCCTTGGACTTTAAAAATGACTAACATTAATTTAGTTATCAAATTTAACACTCTTACGGAAATATGATAATATTTTGTAATTATCATTTAAATTGACAAATTTTTGAATTGTTTGTCATAAATCAACATCTCAGGAAAATGTTATGGGGTTTCAAATCAAAATATGACTTTCTGTTACGAAACAGGACATTGATTTCATATGTCCACTGTAAAAGACATCAGGACATGTTTATCAGGCATTTTGGGAGACACAATGTCATGATTCCGGTCTTGTTTTCCCCTGATCTTGTGTGGACTTGTGTTACTTCCTGTTTTACGCCATGTTTTGTAGTCCTTTGTAGTTTTTCTTGATTAGTTCTTTGATTGTTCCCAGGTGTGTCTTGTTTGCCCATTACCCCTTGTGTATTTAAACCCCAGTGTTTCTTGTGTTTCTGGTTGAGTCTTCTGTTACGTAGAGTGAACTCAAAAACAAAAGAGAGCTGGATCCAAATGCAGTGAGTTTAATAAAAGAATAAACATAATAACAACTTAACAACACGGAGAACGTCTCAGTTACGCATGTAACCCTCGTACCCTGAGGAGGGAACGGAGATGTTACGTCAGTGACTGACAAATGGGGGTTTCGCTTAGAAGCCTATCACCTTCGAGTTCTTACAAAACGAGCCAAAGGCAATGAAATGCCATGGGTCTGCGGAATTTGCATAGCGTAGCTCCGCCCCACCTCGTGGATATATAAGAAAGGATTCTGGCAATCTCGCATTATGTTACCTGCTGAGGAGCCGAGACTGAACTTCCGGCCGTTCCAGCGGTACAGTGGAAGTGGCAGAGGGACGTAACATCTCTGTTCCCTCCTCAGGTCGTGCTGACCCACCGTTTTCGACTCCACAAGGTCGTGGTGCGCAGAGATAGCTGCCACGTAAACCTTCAGGGTGGAAGGAGACAGCCTTCGTTCCAACCCTTCTTGGAGGAAGGAGAGCACAGACCCAATCAAGGCATTTTCTGGGGTCTTCTCGGCGAGAAGAATACCAGGTGACGAAGAGGTTCCATTTCAACGCATAGGCTTGTCTCGTGGACAAAGCCCTAGCGGAAGTGATGGTAGCCACCACCTGTGGTGGTAGGGTACTCAAACCTGCCGCGTCCCGTCCAGGACCCACACGTGCTGGTTCCATAGATCGGGACGTGGGTGCCAGAGGGTGCCCCGTTTCTGAGAAAGGAGGTCCTTCCTCACAGGGATAAGCCAGGGAGGGCTGTCGCAAGGAGTTCGGAGAACCAGGTCCGGCCGGGCCAATATGGGGTGACCAAAAGGACCTGCTCCTTGTCCTCCCTGATCTTGCACAGGACCTGTGTGAGAAGGCTCACTGGGGAAAACGCATACTTGCGTAGGCCCCACGACCAGCTGTGCGCTAGTGCATCCGTGCCGAGGGTCCCCTTGGTCAGGGAGTAAAACCAGCGGCAATGGGAAGAGTCGTGGGAGGCAAACAGATCTACCTGTGCGTCGCCGAACTGTTCCTAAATCAGCTGAACCGACTTGGGATGGAGTCTCCATTCCCCCGGAAGTGGCTGAAACCATGAGAGCTCGTCGGCTGCACGATTCAGATCTCCCGGGATGTGAACAGCACGAAGCGACCTCAGATGCTTCTGACTCCATAGGAGGAGATGGCGGGTGAGTTGCGACATCCGGCGGGAGCGTAGACCACCTTGTCGGTTGATGTACGCTACTGTTGCCGTGTTGTCGCCACGTTGTTAACGGACCAGTATGTGTTTGTCCTTCAGCAGGGCTCGAAAGCAGTGCAGGGCTAAACGTACGGCCAGCAACTCGAGGCAATTGACATGCCATAGGCGCTGAGGTCCTTTCCAGGAGCCTGCGGCAGCATGACCATTGCACATGGCACCCCAGCCTGTGGCGGAGGCATCTGTTGATACAACAACATGCCTGGAAACTCGTTCTAAGGGCACTCTGGCCCGTAGAAAAGTGAGGTTCGACCACGGGGTGAAGGTTTGACGACAGGCACCAGTGACTGGGACCCGGAGCGTGCCTTGTTGCCATGCCCATCTCGGGACTCGATCGCGAAGCCAGTGCTGAAGCGGTCTCATATGAGGCAGTCCAAGCGGCGTAACCGCCGCTGCGGATGCCATATGCCCCAGGAGCCTCTGAAATAACTTCAGTGGAACCGCACTCTTGCCCTCGAATTGACGAAGGCAAGTCAGCAATGACTGCGCACGCTCGCTCATAAGCTGCATGTACATGGTGACCGAGTCGATTTCCATACCGAGAAAAGCGATCCTCTGCACTGGGGAGAGTTTGCTCTTTTCCCAGTTGACCCGAAGGCCCAGACGGGCGAGGTGCTGAAGCACCAGGTCCCTGTGTTCGTAAACCTGGTCTCGAGAGTGAGCTAGTATCAGCCAGTCATCGAGATAGTTCAGGATGCGAACCCCGTGTTGCCTGAGTGGCACAAGGGCTGCCTCAAAGACTTTCGTGAAGACGTGAGGAGACAGGGCTAACCCGAATGGGAGAACCGTGTACTGGTATGCCTGCCCCTCGAAAGCAAACTGTAGAAACGGTCTGTGTTGAGGAAGAATGGAGACATGAAAGTACGTGTCCTTCAGGTCGATCGCTGCAAACGAATCCAACGGACGAACGCATTCGAAAATGCGTCTGGCTGTCAACATTTTGAAAGGAAGCCTGTGAAGGGCTCGGTTTTCTTGGGTACAATGAAGTAAGGGCTGTAGAAGCCGGACTTCATTTCGGCTGGAGGGACAGTCTCGATCGCACCCTTTGCCAGCTTCGACCTCCGCACGCATGACAGGGGCATTGCCACCTACCATGGTATAGCGAACTCCCCGAAAGTGGGGAGGAGACCGTGCGAACTGAATCGCATAGCCGAGCCTGATGGTTCTCGCGAGCCAGCGGGACAGGTTGGGAAGCTCTAGCCAGGCTCCCAAGAACTGAACCAGCGGGGTCATGTGAACCACCAACGTACCCCGGGTGGGGCAGAGAAGCGGAGTGACCGGCCCGGACGTGGGAGGCGGCGCGTCCCGGTGTGGGGGCACGGTCATCTGCTGCGTCCTGACAGAGGAGACCAGGGAAGGATGTACATTCCACTGGGGTCTGCTCTGACAGGGGTCTGGCGCCAGAGGGGGACAAGAGTGGCGAGGCCCCTGAGCGTTGCGCACTGCCATCCGCGGCCTCTGGGGGCTCAGAGATGGGGTCATGAGTTCTTTCTTTAACCACATAAGGGTGCTGTTGACCCGGGGGCCAGCAGCGGAACAAAAGATTCTCCCCCTGCCCTCCACCGGGGGAAAGAGTGGCCCTGCTACCACCTCCTGGAAAGAATTGGAACCCATCTCTAAGTTGTCCGCGTCAGGAGCGCCGCTTCGCCTGGCGTTTGGCAGGCTGCGGGGCTGGAGCGGACTGGGGCGCCTTCCTGCGGCGACCTCCACGGCGCGGCCCGAGTGAAGGCTGCTGCTGGGGCCAGGCAGGAGGGGCGGGAGCCACAGGAGGGCGCCCTCGGCGGCAATCAGACTGAGGCGACTGAGCCAGCGGCTGGGTGGAGGCAGCAGCTGGCCGCCGGGGCAGTATGTGTTTAATGGCCTCAATCTGCTTCTGGGCGGCCAAAAACTGTTGGGCGAAGTCCTCGACCGCGCCGCCGAAGAGGCCAGCCTGGGATATGGGAGCCGCTTGAGGAAACAAGTCCGCTCAGCCTCTCTCATATCAGCCAGGTTGAGCCACAGGCGTCTCTCCTGGACCACAGCTGTGGACATCACCTGACCCAGGGAGTGTGCGGTCACCTTCGTCGCCCGGAGGGCAAGGTCGGTGGCGGCACGCAGCTCATCCATGAGCCCTGGGTCAGCTCTACCTTTGCATCCTGGCCTGGTAGACCTGAAGGATGGCCATGGCATGCAGTGAGGCAGCGGGCTGCCCCGCAGCTCTGTAGGACTTTGCCACTAAAATAGACGAGAACCTACAGGCCTTGGAGGGGTGCCTAGGATCACCGCGCCACGTTGAAGCACTCTGCGGACACAGTTGCATCGCAACAGAGCATTCAACAGGGGGGACTCCAGTGTACCCTTTAGCCGCGGCCCCGTCGAGGGTAGAGAAGGTGGAGGAGGCCGCCGAATGTTCACGGAAAGACAACGGGGACTTCCAGGATTGCGTGACCTCCTCATGCACCTCGGGAGGTCTTCGGGGCGGGGCCTGGCGGCTGTCAGGACGCGCCACGCCCGAAAACCAATCATCCAGCCACGCGCACTCGGGATAGGCCGGAGGGTTCCACTCCAGCCCGAGGCTTGCTGCTGCCCGAGATAACATGGCTGTCAACTTCGGGTCGGACTCGGGCAATGCTGGCACGCCCGAAGGCGGTAGCATAACCGAATCTTCATCCCCAGAGAACTCCAGCCCACCTTGAGATGCGGCGATCGACATCTCGTCGTCATCTGGAGCGCCGAATGAAACACGCGGGGCGTCCGCAGACGGTCCCACTGTTTCAGTCCGAACACTCGCGGGTAGCGTTGTGCAAGAGGGGGTGTGGCCCGAGGAATCATCGTCGGGGCTTTATTCCACACCGTAACCCTCAGGTCACCCTGGCCACCAGCCAAAGTATCGCCTCTCGTGGAGGAGATAGATTGGGGTGTGGCAGAGGGGACTCTACCTCCATTACAGAGGTCATTGAGTCTCGACCGCAACATGGTCATGTTCCCACTGCTGTAAGCCCAAACACATCAAGCAGTGATTGTGCCCATCAGACGGAGACAAAAATCGACCGCACCCAGAAGTGCACGGGCGAGACATCTTTAAAAAGACGTGCCACGCGCAAGCTCTTTTTGTGAGAGGAAAGCTCTGCAGAGTGCTGAACCGCCCAGGGAAACACACACACAGCTGTTGCAGATCAGCAGGCAGGCAATGTGAGATTGCTGGAACGCGCCGTCACACCAACACACTGGAGAACCGCTCGTCTCGAAAAACTGAAGAGAGAACTCAGAACTCAGGCTTGCAGGAGTGAAGAGATGCGCTTGGCTCCGAAGCAAAAACATAATGCGAGATTGCCAGCATCCATTCTTATATACCCACGAGGTGGGGCGGAGCTACGCTATGCAAATTCCGCAGACCCATGGCATTTCATTTTGTTCATTTTCATTTTATGGCTCGTTTTGTAAGAACTCGAAGGTGATAGGCTTCTAAGCAAAACCCCCATTCGTCAGTCACTGACGTAACTCGGAGTGACTGAATGAAAGGGAACCAGGGAACCAAGGAACCAGAGAACAGAATGATTGCACCAAACATAACATCCATGTAGGACAAGACTCAAGAGACACTGGGGTTTAAATACACAAGGGGTAATGGGCAAACAAGACACACCTGGGAACAGTCAAAGAACTAATCAACAAGAAAAACTACAAAGGACTACAAAACATGCCGTAAAACAGGAAGTAACAAGTCTACACAAGATCAGGGGAAAACAAGACAGGAATCATGACACACAACAAGTGAATAGGGAAAGAAATTATATTTCAATATTCCTATGAAATATTAGATATCATTATGAAAATCTTGCCAATTACTACTCCCATTATTACACTTCTTTTTTCATTACATGTTGCCCCAAGACGACATGAATATGCAAATTAGATACAATGTATAGATACAATGATATAATCAAATCATTCTGTTATATCTTTTATAACATAGTTGAGAATCATCTTTATACAACAAAGTTTGGTATAAAAAATTCTGAAACCTAAAAAATTGATTTGTTTGATTATTGTTTTTGCCTATTCATGTCTTTTCATAAAAAAAAAAGGAATAAATATACTGTATGAATAAAATATCACTTTTCAAAAATGTTATTTTTCCATTTTTCTCTTATGCTCTAAACATTATAATACATTTAAATGTTAATGTATGTATGAATGTATATATAGTATATATATACATATATACATAAACATACATTAACATGCATAAATTTATTTCAAGATGGCACTGCAATTAATATTTCTTGTCAGAACATTCAAAATATTACAGTAATTTATAAAAAACTACTGTGTAAACAATATATATATATATATATATCACATTTTCAAAAATGTTTCACATTTCACAGAATGACCCATTTATAAGATCACTGGGGTCTTATAGTGATTCAGACAGCATAGACGAAATTGTCTATTTTAAAGCACGCCAATCACAACAGTCCTCCACATTTCTGTTGCTTTGGCAAGCGACGTAGCCTTCCCACAAGCCATCGATGTGATTGCAGGTCTAATTATTAGTGAAGCTCAGTTTCACAGAGGTCTGAGGCTCAGTGCAGTTAGTTCGCTCTAATGGATGTGAAAATTCGGCTCTCGCAGAGGGACCATGTGAGAAACATTTAGACGCATGACGTGAGAAGAGCCAATTCACAGCCAGCTCTGGTAATCTATCAATCTGTAGTAACCTCCAAGTGAGAAGTCTTACACAATGGGCTTTATTTTGTAACAGCACTTCAGCGACACTAAATTAGCAAGAGACGACGATCGACAGAGAGAAAAGAGGACTCGGACCACACAGAGAGCCAGAGCCAGGTTGAACCAGATATCCGATTGCATCTCCGTTGCCTACCAAAGCCTGAATCTTCTGAGGCTTTCCTCTGACCTGATTTCAGACGTGCAAAACACTCGCTCTCTGCTGGATGCGGTTTGTGTTGCAGACTGATGTTGAAGTAGCAATTAGAGCACCGCAAGGAAAATAGTTAGAGAGAAGTGTCAGTCAAAACCCTGGTGTCTGACCAAAAAGAACAAACTGCATGAGCCATATCTCTAATATAAACCATGAAAACAGAAAAACGGTGCATTTCTCTCAGCTTCAATCTTGCCTAATTACATGAAGATCCTGCTGTAAACGGTTATAAACTCAGAAAACATTTGACCTTTGAAAGCTGACAGCTCAAAACAAGCATCATATAATTTTAATAATTAATATACAGTGGGGGCAAAAAAAGTCTGAGGCCACAATGAAAATGACAGTCATAAACCAATAAATAAAGTAAGGATTTAGGGTTTTGAACATTTTAAAATAAAGAAACATTATGATGTAAAATTACTAAGAACTATTTAAGATTCTGCACTTATTTATAGGTCAGTTATTAAATGCAAATTAATTTTCATTGAACAACAACATAAAACATTTAACACATCATAACATAACATCACAACATCATAAAATAAAATCATAATATAACACAACACAAAACATAACATATAACAACATAACATCACATAACATCATAACATAACATCCTAACAAAACACAACACAAAACATAACAACATATAACATAACATCACATAACACAACACAAAACATAACATATAACATCACATAACACAACAACAACATATAACATAACATCATAACATCACAACATATAACATAACGCAACTTAACACATATAACACATAACATAATACAAAACATAACACACAACAAATATAACACATAGCAATATAAAACATAACGCATAACACAACATCATAACATAACCCATAACAACGCATATCATAACACATAACGACACAACACATAAAACATAACATAAACAACACAAACATAGCATAAACATAACAAATTAGATCATTTAAATTAATTTCAATTGCTTGTCTCTTTTGGACCTCACTGTATATTGCAGTGTATGAAAACAAATTATATAAATAAAATGACAATATAATTGCATTAATGAAGTATATTTCTCATGGGGGCATGATGAGCTGTGAGACTCACTCCATTAAAACCAGAGCAAGAATTCTGTGCCTAATGAGCTTCACGCTGGAGGCTCTTGAACTGACGATGACATTGAGAAATGCTCAAAACATTCATTGACAGAACAACTGCAACACAGGGCCTGGGTACGGTTGGGACGGTTAAAAAAGTCGCTTTCTAACTGCAATCATAAGTCATAACAGATGTTGCTTGATTAAAACTGTATTTGAGCCAGAAACAAAAACAGTGATCGTTTTCATGTTAGTTTGCATATTCACTACTGAAAACTAATGATTTATCTAAACTAATCATTTATAAAGAATTTTTGGTAACACTTTAGCTTAGGGTTCAATTCTCACTATTAACTAGTTGTTTATTAGCATGCATATTACTAGGATATTGGCTGTTTATTAGTACTTATAAAGCACATATTAATGCCTTGTTCTGCATGATCATATTCTACATCCCTTAATCCTGAACTTAACAACTACCTTAACTATTAATAAGCAGTAAATAGGAGTTTATTGAGGCAAAAGTGGTAGTTAATAGGTTAATAGTGAGAATTTGACCCTAATCTAAAGTGTGACCGATTAAAAAAAAAAAAAAAATATGGTGTTGTAAGACACTTTTCCAGACACACAGTTGGAAACTCCAACTTTCCGACTTGAATTTAAAAGACACACAAATAGTTATGTAAATAAAAAACAAACAAACAAAAAAAAATCACCATTTTTCATCCTTGAGATTTTTCTTAGACCGTAAAAAGACCAAATAGATATCAAGTGACATCTCTCCATTTACTAAAAGGCCAAAGCAATCTATCCATCACCAAACCGGTTAAAACCCACCTCCAAGCCATATATCTTTTCTCCAAACGCATGTTATTGGTTTAGTTCATAATGCCTTTTCTTTCACTTGATTGGCCTGGACTGGAAGAACTTGGTGTACCAATTACAAAACAGCAATAAATCTCACAGATCTTTGGTGGCTTGCCATGTGCTCTAAATAAACACCGAATGTGAATCTACAACTCAATCTTTACAGCTCAACGGTCTGAGCACAGAGCTGCCTCTGGGATTTGTGGGAAAAGCGTGATGTCATCACGGCCGCTGCGGTCCTCTTGAGAGTCAGCCTCTCTTGTTCTAATTAGGGGAAGATGGCTATAATTTACCCGGTCCAGAAATGAGGCAGCCATGGGGTGTTTCAGCAACCTACAACTGCCGTACAATGACGCACATGCCCCCTTTACTCATTTCTGGATGTCAGTTGACTATCACGCCTCGTGTATCAGCCATAACAGACACAGATCTGTTATCAATGGTCTTTCCCAATGGAATACACTCTTCTTCTTAAGCCAAGAATGAGAGAATCCTCATCTAAGGGCCGACGGACGAGGCTTGTTTGTTTTTTGTTCCACATACAGAGAGAAAATTCAGGTTTTGAAAATGTACAGCAGCTTGCGGAAAAATGAGGCCTGCTCGTGTTTCGTAAATCAGTCAGCGTTTTACATGACGTTCTTGGACGGACCCGTTTTGAGACGGGGCGCCAAACAACGACACACACACACAGATTAGAAATGCATCCAAAACAACAATTCTCTGTGGCGTTGAACAATCAGATTCAATCCTGTTGATAAGATGCAGGGCTGTATCTCCATCTGACTCACAGAGAGGTTCATAAATCGTAGCGCTGACGCTTTCAGGGACACAGGGAGGGAAAACACGAGCCGATCCCAGGCTGCTTTTACACTGTCACACAATAAAACAAACAGTCTTGGTGCCGTGTGTCTGGCAAAGACACCAAGTTAGTCAGGCACTAAAAATAGCAGCGTCCACGCACTGGTCAACCAATCTGACTGACATTAAAAATGCATTCCGATTAACAAGAAATGAGCAACCTAAACCAAATATCACAATATGAAACGTAACTCACAGCCTTAATTCAAGACATTAGGAAATTTGTGTCAACTTTTAAGTAAAGAATTAGTCCAGGTTCACTACAAGTTAACATCCATCGACAGCATTTGTGCATAATGTTGATTACCACAAAAATTCATTTCCACTCGTCCCTCCATATCAAAAATCTTGGTAACAGTGAGGCATTTGCAATAGAAGTGAATGGGATCAATCTGAAAATGTTAAAATACTCACCGTTTCAATAGTATAGCCACAAACCAATATGTGTTGACATGCTTTTAGTGTGAAAAATCACACAACTTTGTCGCAAAAACATCATATGCGATAAAACCCTAAAGCGAATGTTAAAACGATAATTTAAAGTTTTACTGCTCAAGTTTTAACAGAAAAATTGATGCAAGTGCTTTTATGAGATTTGAACAGTTGTTCAATAACAATTAACCTCTGCTGACAGCACCTGAGACTAGCTTTAGCACATTTAGCTACTCCGTTTCTGCTATATGAATCTTTTTGGTTGAACAAGTACGTCACCTGTACGCGTAGTATACTACGTCTCACTGCGTTTTTCAGTGTGAAAACACTACTCACACTACTTACTGTACAATACAAATGATCATGTATTCATGTATGCAAAATGGAACACCTTAATATTTTGTTTTTTTAAATGGCAAAAGTTTAATTTCCAGTAACATACATACAATCGAAATACACAGGGTCAGGTGGCAAATATTAAAATGAATTAGATCAAGCTCCACATTTTGTCTTGTAAACCCTATTGAATGCAGACCCAGGTTATTTCTATTATATGCGAGTTACTGTATATATGCAATATATATTAGATATATACACACCGATCAGGCATAACATTATGACCACTGACAGGTGAAGCGAATAACACTGATTCTATCTTCATCACGGCACCTATTAGTGGCTGGGATATATTAAGCAGCAAGTGAACATTTTGTCCTCAAAGTTGAGAAGTAAGAAAAATGGGCAAGCGTAAGGATTTGAGCGAGAAGGTGGCCTGGTCTGATGAATCACATTTTCTTTTACATCACGTGGATGGCCGGGTGCGTGTGCGTGGCTTACCTGAGGAACACATGGCACCAGGATGCACTATGGGAGGAAGCCAAGCCGGCGGAGGCAGTGTGATGCTTTGGGCAATGTTCTGCTGGGAAACCTTGGGTCCTGCCATCCATGTGGATGTTACTTTGACATGTACCACCTACCTAAGCATTGTCGCAGACCGTGTACACCCTTTCATGGAAACGGTATTCCCTGGTGGCTGTAGCTCTTTCAGCAGGATAATGCGCCCTGCCACAAAGCAAAAATGGTTCAGGAATGGTTTGAGGAGCACAACAAAGAGTTCCAAATTCTCCAGATCTCAATCCAACCGAGCATCTGTGGGATGTGCTAAACAAACAAGTCCGATCCATGGAGGCCCCACCTCGCAACTTACAGGACTTAAAGGATCTGCTGCTAACATCTTGGTGCCAAATACCACAGCACACCTTCAGGGGTCTAGTGGAGTCCATGCCTCGACGGGTCAGGGCTGTTTTAGCAGCAAAAGGGGGACCAACACAATATTAGATAGGTGGTCATAATGTTATGCCTGATCGGTGTATTTTTTTTTTTTTTGTTTTTTTTTTAATTGCTGTAGTAAACAACACGTTACTCTAAATGGTGGCTCATTTTGTCTAATCCTGACAGACAAATAAGCCACTATTTAGTGTTGTACTGCTGTATTTTTAAAATTATTATTATAAAAAAATGGAAACCTGCTAGTAACCGCCATTTCTACAAAATCTGGTGGGATGATTACATATTTATGTAACTGTAAGAGAATATTGATACCTTTTCCTATCCTGCTGATTATGTAACACCGGTCCAAGTATTCTGTTACTCCACAAGTGTGGCTGTACGTGACGTTCTTGAACTCTGATGCATTAATCTGTCAGTGGGAAGAAAAGTCATAATATAGCTACATCCTGATTCCGGACAATTAAAGAATCCATTCACCGACTGGTTTCATTTAACCAGACTAAATCAAAGTCCTAAAACTGACACCAGAGTGATGATATGGTGGAAAACCAGCATTAACAAATGGAGACGGAGACAGAGAGGTCAGATCACAGTGAAGCATGACTGATGGAACACGGGTCTGAAGCGACGGCGTGAGACCAAAAGACAGGCAGCAATACAGAATAAATCGACTTATTAGACAGGCAGCAATAACTGTGTCGACTACCTAGACACTAGACAGCATTTTAAGGCAAAGGTGCACTACTGAAATGTACAAAAGTTAACGTTATTGGGTGTGCTATGTATTTTTATGCTTAGAAACAGGCTAACATCAAAGTCTCCAAAGCACTTTACAAAAGGAGCAGTGTTATGATTTTTTCATAATTGAAATAAAGCTAAAATATTAGATGAAAAACAAACAGAAGTTAGATATGTTGCTACTAACTAAAATAAGTTGGTTTATTGAAATAAATTAAGTTGAAGTAAAAAAATTACTAAAACTGAAATAAAAATAATTTATAACTAAATAAATATAAAAAAAATGAAAATTGAATGTATAAAATTGAAAATATAAAAAATATATTCAAAATAGATAACTAGTATGTGTGTGTATACATATATTATATACATACATATATATATATATATACACACACATATTGAAAATATGATTTTTTTTCTCCCACTCAAACGCACGCGCGTGCACACTATTACCTACACATTAACCCTAAAGTTCATGTTAAATAATATTACTCAGTACTTCTATTAAATAGGTTAGGTTTACGGTTAGTTGCATGTAATTATGTATAATTTACTGTTATTACAACACTACATGTAACAAGGACACTATAAAAAAGGGTAACACTTTATTTTAAGGTGACGTAGTTACACGCTACATGTACTTACTCTAGTAATAACAGTAAATTATGCATAATTACAAGTAACTAACCCTAAACCAAACCCTAACTGCAACTCTATAGTAAGTACATGTAGTTAATTCATATTACTCAGTACTTATTTGAGCAACAAGTGTAACCAAATAAAGTGTAGCCTGAAATGACACTTGAAAGAAGCACCATTTTTGTGGCACATGGAGATGTAGTGTTCCAAAATAGTCGCTTCTTAGGTTTCATTTTCATTTAGGATGTTCCCTTAAAACGCAGCTACCTATGCAGGGCCTAAAAACTAGAAAAGGCAGCTCATTAAGTTTAGGAACAGAGCTGGAATCTGAGAACAAGAGTGTGCCTGTTACTACGAGAAGAGTGCACTCTTTCTCAGTGTCCATTAGTTATTGGATATGATATTTCTCTTTTCATCCCTCCCAACGGCTTCAATAAGACCCACACAAGCACGTCAGCCGTGAGAAACACGCGGGAGGCTCGTCAGGGGAGTGTGTGTGAGGGAATGGATGTAAATGGACCCTTACCTGCACTGCAGAATCAGAGCTGGAGTGAAATATGCTCTTGGTTGTGCTACAAACAGATTTAGGTCACTTGCTTACCTTCCCTTCAAAGGCCCTGGAGAGAGAACATTAGCGCTAATGGCATAACAGCGTGAAAACAAAGGAGTCGGATGCTTCGGGACCTGGAAGAGGACTGTCTGAACACAGCCATACTACAATAAAAACAGCATCTATAATATAATATAACGTGAACGGTTTGATTTTTGAGGCTTTTGTTCATCATAATCATCAGTAAAGCCATGTAAAGTTACTGAAATGAAAGCAATATCTGAATATTGCAAACACCACAATAACAACATTTAGAATTTTCACTGTTAACTAAATCCAATTCAAACATGCTAATACTAAATATCTTAAAACTTCTTCTTTCTGTCTAGAAGGAATATTCAAAATTGTGTACTGAACTTAGTGTTTGAGTCATAAAGCAGTTAAAACTTGCCTTCAGGAAATGAGTTTCCATAGATATTCTTTAGTGCAAATAATTCAATTGTGATGCATAACCTATTTACATCCTGTGTCACAGAGGAATTAACATACACAATGGATTTGAGACATTATTAAAATTTGCATAAAGCAGAAATTAAAAAGAAAACATGGGGTGGAGGGCAATTTAAATAAAAGTCATGCTGACTGAACATTTTATATGTACAACACTGAGTTCCTCCTTTTGAGGGGTGAAGAGAAATTTAGTTAGCCATAGAACTCATTCAAAACCAAATCACCGTATCAGGAAACAAAAGGGTTTGGAAATAAATACCACAACACAAAAACATGTGCTTTTACCAAAATACCGGCTTAAGTGCCCCTATTATGATATTTTAAATGTTCCTAATTTTGTTTTGCAGGATTACATGCATCCAAGGTCAAAAAATTTATCAGATGGCCCAGTCTGTTGTGATTGGTCAACTCTTCTCTGATTGGTCAGATGACCCAGTCTGTTTTGGTTGGTCTACTCTGCTCTGATTGGTCAGATGACACAGTCTGTTGTGATTGGTCTACTCTGCTCTGATTGGTCAGATGACCCAGTCTGTTTTGATTGGTCTACTCTGCTCTGATTGGTCAGATGGCTCAGTCTGTTGTTATTGGTCTACTCTGCTCTGATTGGTCAGATGGCCCAGTCTGTTGTGATTGGTCTGCTCTGCTCTGCTCGGTCAGATGACCCAGTCTGTTGTGATTGGTCTACTCTGCTCTGATTGGTTAGATGGCCCAGCCTGTTGTGATTGGTCTGGGGCCCGTTTCAATAAGGAGGTTCAACCAACTCTGAGAAACTCTTGAGTTTTTTGGGGTTCAGAACAGCTGAATTGAGTTAGTTCAATCAACTCTGAGTAGACTGACTCTGAGTTAAGCGCATGCACCACGACTATTAAAATCCATGATCAATGGAGCGCCGAAATTATGATTCACCATGGCAACAGCACCCAACAAAAGACATCTGCATACTTCCAGGTCAATATGTAAGTTTAATTCTTAATTAGTTTAATTTTCATGGTATCCCACAGGCAAAAAAAAGAATGTGGCAGCAGCTAAAAATGAAGTATAAAAACATAATTCAATCAGGTAAAGCTTTAAGCATAAAAGGTTCATGGGTGTAGGCTACACGACTTTACAAATATTTGACATTAAATAAATATCATTCAGTGTCTATTTCAATGTGCAGAAGCTTTTCCCACATAGTCTAATGCTCTTTGCACATAATTAAAAGTTATCTGATCCCACCTGTTACATTTATTAATTAGGGTAATGAAATTAACATTTGACTTCTACTCAGCCAACAGCAAGAAGGCATGGGCTCGCAAAACACCAGCACCACTGACAGATGAAGAGATGGAGGAAGAATATTAACATCCAACAGGAAAAAGAATAAAGTATTTGTAGGAAATAAAGATGACCATATAAATTGTGAATAATGTGAGTTTATTTAACAGCTGTGGTGGTGGTGGTTACGGCATATATCTCGGACTACCCATCCATCTGACATCCTTCCATTCCATACAGTAATCCGTTTTAGGAAAGTGCGTTGATGGGAATATACGTGTCATCAATGCATCCAACCACTGGAAATCCTAAAGGAAATTCTAATTATTAGGTTACTTCTAGAGGTTTATCAAGTGAACGTCAGGATCCTGTATAAAAGGACATGCCATTTTTGTCACTTTGACGGTGTCCTCATGATGAAATATGCGTAATGAATGAATGTACCTGCACTGCAAAGAATGCTTTTCTTACTTAGTATTTTTGTCTTGTTTCCAGTCAAAATATCTAAAGATTCTTAAATCAACATGCATTTTCTACATAAGAAAAGTGACGTAAGGTATTTAGTCTTGTTTCCTGGGGGAAAAAAAACTAATTTAAGTGCATTTTTCTTATTTTGCAAATTATCTGTGGGGTAAGAAAAAAATCTTGTTTCTGTTTGCATTAGGATTATTTTTCTTACCCCACTGGCAGATAATTTTACTTGTTTTGAGTAAAATGTGCTTACTTTAGATTTAATTTATAATTTTTTAGATATTTGTACTTGAAATAAGACAAAAATACTCAGTAAGAAAAGCATTTGTGCAGCGTGAATGAACAAATGAAGTATTTAAACACCACTGACGCTTTAAAAAGGGGGAGGAGATCGAAAGAAACTCTGGGTTTACTAAAGAAAACCTGCTCACGACCAGGTTAGGTTCACAGAGTAAGTTACCATGGTAACTGACTCTGAGTGTAAGTTACCTCTCTTTCAGAAACAGGCTTGACTTACCCTGCTTTCTCGGGTTTAACATACCTTCTATTCTGAAACAGAAAACCCAGAGTTCCCCTCATTTCAGGGTTAACATACTCAGAGTTTTCACTTAACCTCCTTTCTGAAACGGGCCCCTGCTCTGATTGGTCAGATTGCCCAGTCTGTTGTGATTGGTCTACTCTGCTCTGATTGGTCAGATGGCCCAGTCTGTTGTGATTGGTCTACTTTGCTCTGATTGGTCAGATGGCCCAGTCTGTTGTGATTGGTCTACTTTGCTCTGATTGGTCAGATGGCCGAGTCTGTTGTGATTGGTCAACTCTGCTCTGATTGGTCAGATGGCCCAGTCTGTTTTGGTTGGTCTACTCTGCTCTGATTGGTCAGATGGCCCAGTCTGTTGTGATTGGTCAACTCTGCTCTGATTGGTCAGATGGCCCAGTCTGTTTTGGTTGGTCTACTCTGCTCTGATTGGTCAGATGGCCCAGTCTGTTGTGATTGGTCAACTCTGCTCTGATTGGTCAGATGGCCCAGTCTGTTTTGGTTGGTCTACTCTGCTCTGATTGGTCAGATGACCAGGTCTATTTTGATGGAATTACTGACGACTTGTATCAGCAGTTCAGAATCAATTTTTTATTTTAGGAGACAACTTTATTTGCTGTGCAGTTTGATCTTTAAAACTTTGCAGACCTTTGACATTCACAAATAGCTATGAAAGGTAATAAAAAGCATAATCATTTTAAAATATCTGTTAAATAAGTGTTCTGCAAGATAAGATGGCCAACCCACCCAATTAATTTTGGCATGAAGCAACTGAATTTTCAGTTACTTATTTTAGAGAAAAAGTATTCTTAATGTAAATAAATATGCTTAGAATAATGAAGCCTCAGATAATGTATGAATTGTTGACAAACATTTAGCTATTCACCTTTAATCTGAAGGTTTAGCACATTTAGGCAAGGTGTATTTTCAGTAGTTTCTCAAAAAATAAATAAAATAAACCAGTCATGTGCAGCTCTGATTATATAGTTTCTTTAGGACAAACAGTCCCATTGTACGCGCTGACAGACTGCAGCTGTTGTGTATTACTCGCAATTAAGACTCGCTTGTTACTCAGTGGTATGTTAAGACTATAAAAACTCATTTGGAAAGTCAAACAGAACCAAACACAAACTACACTGTGATTATATTCAACGTGAAACGCTGACTACAACTACACCGTTACATGAACACCAAAAAATGCAGCATGAGTCTAACAAAACAAAACTCTTATAACAGAACATACGCAAACTCGACACTAAATGAAGACACACGTTCATTAAGCATGATGGAAAACCCAAACCGAGTGTGACAATAGGCACACGAGAGAATAATTATGTAAACTTAAAAGCAGACAGGTGTCCATGGCAGTCCTCGTCTAAACCAGCAGGCATATTTAGAGGGCATGTGCGCGCGTCTGACGCTGAGCTAAAGGTCCTGGCAGACGGCCTACACGTCAACGCTTGCAAATCTGCCCCAATAAAACGACTCCCAGATGCCCCTGGCCTCCTCACCGCTCATAAACAACAGTCCTGTGTGAGAAACACGAGGTTTATATGGGCTGGAACCAGCGTTAGCTGCAAACCTGATGATTCAAGCAAACAAACAAACAAAAAACTGCATTTTTTTTATGGAATTTTCAGCTTTACTACAAAGACATAAGTAGGATCTCTAAGTATGGGGAACAGGGGATTATTACATGATCTAAGAAGCACCATCATTATTGATCCTATAGTTCTCCTATGTGCATTAGCCTAAACGCTAGTGTTAGCTTTAGCACCATTACATTGAGATGTCTATACACATCGGGAAGGACAAACATCCCATCATCATCAGTAGGTGGAGCAGCAGTTACAAGAGTCTGTGCACGTGTTCGGGAAAGGAAAATAAAAATCACTCCTTTGATTCTCATATTAAAAAAAAATGGGAAGAAAAACACGCAAATACGTCTATGGGAGCATTCACATCATCCAAAACTATTTAGCTATCACATTCTGTACAATTATGTTTTCTGTCAAGCTTGTGGCTTATTACATCTATCTACAGTACAGTAAAATTTCCGCAGTACAAAAATATATTACAAATCTCCTGGAATATTTACATGGGCACTTTCTTGACAAAAAAGAAAAAAGGTAATCAGGACTTGTAAGAGCTTGTCAGCAGAGTTGAGGACGCAAGGAAGGAAAATTAAAACTTCAACCGCGGTACACAAGCCATCCTCCCAGATAAAAGTCCAGCACAGACAGAGTTCACAATATTGTGCCTTTTTTCCTCTTCAAGGGATAAAAACACACATTAAAAATTCACTGCATGCTTTGGCAGACTCTGAGCATTAAAAAGAAAAAAAAAAAAAAGGAGAAAGTGGGGGGAAAAAAGCAAAGTCCTGTCACAAAAGATCCGCGCGTCCACTTCGGTTTGGGTACGTCAGCAGGCGCTGACAGAAGCCGCCCTCCCCACCCAGTCTTCTAGAAAAACATCCTGAAAACAAGCAGAACCTGCTTTAGTACGACGCACACACATATAAACGCACAAGAACGAACGACTCCAGAAAACATGTCATTTCCAATTGAATTTCTGTACCACAAACAGCGTAACGATGCATAAAGACGCTCTTCAGAGCACGCTAGACCCCTGAAGATGACGGGCATCTGTCCGCACTCCTGTTATTTACCGCGGCACACCGTAGGCTGCGTGGGGAACTGAAGACTTCCATGCTGTCATTAACATGCATGAATACATGCGCTTCTGCCCACAAAGCGTTCATCTTGACCACATGCTCAGAATGCATCACATTCCACGCCAATGGAAGAGTCTGGGTAAACAAACTCCTACTAGAGTCTAATAAACAAAGAAATGATGTATTACGGTCGATTAATAGTGGCTCTAACAATCCTGGAATCATGGTTTACATCTGTGGGAGAAGGTCAGAGGTGAGTTTAGAGTATCTGTGACCCGTGTGGATGGTATCGTCAGCTTTGATTAATTAACATCTTCTCTTGGATCGAAGGTTATTTATTGATCTCCCACCCACATCCCCCCTGAGATCTCGAAGCCGGCGTGTTGCATGTTTAGGTTTGGAAAGGCCATTTCTCGTTGCAGTGACACCAGCGCCATCTGCTGGAGAAATTCATATTGAGTCTTCAGCAGGAAAGCTGTCCCTCCCGTCCCTCACTTCAAAACACGTGGCCCATGGTGAGCTCAAACGCAGAAGAAGTCAACAGCTCCTTCGCTCTTAACGTTACAGGTTAAGTTTGAGTGAGTTGCTAATGTGGGTCGGAGCATCACCTGTAGATGTTGGGGTCTAGCAGCACTGCTGTGTCCTGAGGAAGCTGGGAGAGGTGGACCACTTTGGTCTTCAGCTGGGGACGGTCAGTCTCGCTGACCCAAGCGTCTGGAAGTCTGTGCAAATCAGAAAGACAGAGAAATATGGGTCATTTCTTAACACGGTGCATACTACAAACAACTTTTAAAATAAAGTGGCATGCAGTGTGCATAGTATGCAAATGTTCTGCATGGGTTGACTTGCTGCGTGTCAAACTGTGCATTATGCAACATAATATACAATATATTTTGCAGCATGTTGAGCACATTGCATTGTGGGATATAGTGTTCTAAAAAACCAGAGAATACTGCATAGAATAACATATTATATAGTATAATGCAACACACTCAGCATACTACATGTCAAAATGTGCAGTATACAACCAGGGCATACTGCATGCAAAATGTACACAAAGTATACAAAATACAATGTGCCATATTTTGTAGTATGCTGACCACATTGCATTGTGGGATATAGTATTCTACACAACCAGAGCATACTGCATAGTATAATATATCCCATAGTTTAATACAACGCACTCAACATACTACAGATGTCAAAATGTGCAATATGCAACATAGTAAACAAGATATAGTGCGCTGAACACATTGCATTGTGGGATATAGTATTATACAAAACCAGAGCATACTGCATAGTATAAGTTTAATGCAATGCACTCAACATAATATAGATGTTATAATGTGCAATATGCAACATAGCATACAAGATATAGTGCACTGAACACATTGCATTGTGGGATATAGTGTTCTAAAAAAACAGAATACTGCATAGGATAACATATTATATAGTATAATGCAACACACTCAGCATACTACATGTCAAAATGTGCAGTATACAACCAGGGCATACTGCATGCAAAATGTACACAAAGTATACAAAATACAATGTGCCATATTTTGTAGTATGTTGACCACATTGCATTGTGGGATATAGTATTCTACACAACCAGAGCATACTGCATAGGATACTATATCCATCAGTATAATGCACTCAACATACTACATGTGTCAAAATGTGCAGTGTGCCCTGATTGTATAGGATGTCCAACAATTCAGTGTGCTAGACTTTATAATCTCCAATGTCACCAATGTTAAAAATCATGATTAACATCATCATAGCTTATTTGTTCAAGGGCCGTTTATATTAAAATAAGACTAAAAATGCAATGAAATTATATAAGTTATATCACAACAGTGATATGTAATAGCTTCACAAAACGTGAATCGTATGCAGTATAGGGTTCAGTCAGGTACACTGAGCCCTCGCAAAAAATAATACTAGTGTGCGTACAGTATGTAAGCAGTATGCTAGTATTTAATTCCAATCATAGCTTACATATAAATATTAGCATTTGCCAGATAACACAGAGACACACATCTCCTCCAACACGCATTCCACAATGAGGTTATTAAAAACGCTTTTCTTTTTTCCCCTGTCGTTATTCCATGGAGGAGCCTTGTTTGGCTCCGGCTTGTTGTGGTGACCCAGAAATCCATTTTAAATGTCTCCCGAGACGACAACGTCTTCGGTGTTATCGCTGAGCTGACAAACATTCCTCCAGCTCAGATTGATGTCCGACTGAGAATAGCAGCGTGCATACGCACACAGTCCCGTGAGGAGGTTTGCATGAATGTAAAGGTATGCAAGTGTACCAATTATCACAACATGGACCATTTTAGCTGGCTGGGCGTAACACTGAGGTGCAAAGGTGCAATTAGCAAAAAGGCTCATTTACCATAGACGTCATTTTTGGATAACACCAGTTTAAGATTAAATCCAAGATAGCAGCTCAGAATTCGCTGCATTTACACTAAAACTGGTGAAATTACAGTGGGAATTTGGAAATGTTGAGAGCAAGAGGATACCCTTTAAGAAGTATTTGGGTTGGACAAACTTCAAAAAGACAGTTTGTTTCCAGGTGGGTGGCGACTGACGCAGGCCAGCGCTCTTCAATCCATTGGACTTGACGTTAATGTGGACATTTACCACACTGATCTGAATCTGAATGCTCAGGTGGGTCTGATGTATCTCTGAACATTAGGACACAAGAAACTGAGAGTCAAGTGAAAAACAACAGACGAGGATGAAAAACGGATTTAGTGAGAAAAAGAAGAGAAAAGGGATTGAGAGAAAAGTAACTGTGTGAAAATTTGAGAATGGAGGAGAAACAAGGTATGACGGCACAGTACCTACTATTTTTGAGATTAAGAACTTCCTGTAAGCACAAAATTCCCCAACGACCAACACTTGACTTGCCAAAATGTCTCATATAAAGAGCACATTGGGTCAGATACTGTACACAACGTGCTAAAATTGACCTTCTGTCCTTCTAGTGTGATGAATGCAATGGAAGAGGCATCAACCTCAATTCCTTTTGTGGCTCATTATTTGATCAGAACAACGAAGTTTTTGTACAAAACTTTGCAATGCATAATCAGTTGTTAATAACAGGATGAGAACTGGAAACCATTTAACTACGAGCTCATGAGACAAATGTAGCATACTAATGTCTGAAACACGTTCGCCGCATCCAAGTATGTATACTTTACTACTATATAGTAGGCGAAAATCAGTATGTGAAAGTGTTAGTAGGCAAAAAGTACACGGGTGACCTACTATTTCCAGCGAGATTCTGAAGTGCGCATCTAAAGGACACTTTACTATCCCATGAGGCCATGGGAGAGGATTCCTGAATAGCAGTGAAGCGACACAACTGACGCTGGTAGGTCACATTACAGTAACAACATAATGGATGTAGTACATCCGGATTACATTCATACTACACACATTCATACTATATGGAACATACTTTTTTTAATGGTTATGAATTAAGTACTTATTTAAAATAAGTACAAAAGCCACTGTGTTGCATACGGTTTCACATAATTTAACTATAAAAATATTTACATTTATTAAAAATAAAATAGTAGGCAATGCATATTATATACTGTGTAATGCTAGTTCATTCTGCACACAGTCAGAGTTCATCTGTATCTCTCTGCACACCAGCAGACAGACACGCTGGAGGGAGGAATGCTAAACTTCTCCTTTGGGATTAATAACATCTACACAGTCAGCTGTAGATCAGTCTGTGTGTTTTTAAGGCAGCTAATGTGACTTAAGGAGCCTCAGAACCATCAGTCTGTGACGTATATCAGGTCATACATGTGTGTGTGTGTGTGTGTGTGTGTGTGTGTGTGTGTGTGTTTTGAAGCATCAGTGCATAAGGCCGCCCTCAGGTGGCTCCTGACTCATATAAACGGCTGACATTTAGTGCAGAGCCCTGAGGTGAGCGGTGCGCTTTCATATACTCACATGTCCTCTGGCATCCAATGAAGCAGCACCTTCACCTTCCCAGAATCCTCCTTCCGCCTGGCGATCACCTGCTCAATTGCACACAATGAGAAGAAGTGTATAAGAAGTTGTTTATGGGTTAAATCCATGCTACATCTACTAGCTGTGTGCTTGTTTAAAGAAACTGATGCATGCTGGTTAAATGGGACAGTTTTCATGGGGTTTTGAGCGCAGCAGACGAGGCGGTGACTGTGGCCGTGAAGAGGAGGGCCTGTGCAGCTCATTAACAGTTTAATTAAAGACACAGCGGAGCAGCGGCCCAGACAGACGCTACTGGACCGTGACACTCTAGTACTGTGACAATTATATCAGAATACTAGGCTAGCTGCAAGCATACAGAGCAGTATATGAAGAGTTAATTTGCAAAAAACGAAAAAAAAAAAAAAAAAGAACTGACTGCAGTGTGTTATTCTCCACATATAGCACATTCTGAACCCTAAACACATTTTGTCATAAAAGCCGGTATTGTCCACTGTCAAAGCATAGTGAGTTCACATTTTACTACAGAAACCGACGAGCACCCTTGCTGTTTGTGAACACAAGCCGGTAAGTCCGTTTTAGCGAATCAGAGAGCAGTATTCAGGTCAGGTGACAAGGCTGCTAGTCACTTAGGAAAGAAGCGCTAGCTGAGGGGAGTTGTCAAAGCTGACTAAAAGTGGTCGAGGATTTATAATTTCGACTCCTCCAACTCCTTGTACACCATACACGTCTTACATGCTGAAGGCTTGTTTGTGTGTGTGTGTGGCTGTGTGTGAGCGCGCTTGCGTCTGTATGTGTGTGCCCATCTGTTAGTATGCGTGTGTGTGCACACAAAATTACAAATTACAAAGCAATTACTTGGTTTTGTTGAACATGAAATGTGGAGTTATCTGCTTTTGCTAAAAAAAAAAAATAAACTTTTAATATATAAAAAACACTTTCAATTAACTTTAATTTTGTAAGTTACTGTATTTTTTTGTTATTATTACTTAAAACACCACAACTGCAGTTTGATTATTACTTGGAATGCACAAAAAAAACAAAAAAACAAAACTTGATTTATGAAAATTAAGAAAAACGGAGTTATCTGTTTTTGCAAATGAACTCTTCATATATACAACATTGTGCCTATAATTCTTCAATAAAACAAGGACAAAGTGTGGGAAACATTTTTATATTTTTACTGTGCAGTGTACAATGTGTACATACTATATAAAGCAGAAATAGTGTGAGTAGTATGCTAGTGATCCAGCTTAAGGATGGGAGGGAGGGCTGTGAAATGTGGGTACCCACCGTACTGTGAAACACGACACTGTGGCCCTTGCCCTGGCTCTCAATGTGGGTTGCCAGATTGAGGCAGATGGCGCGATGACGGATCGCATCCATGGTCTGAGCGTCAAAAAAGTCATGAGGTCGTGCTGGTGGGAGGAAACAGACTAGAGTTAGAGAAAAATAGTTGAAATGAGAGCTGAACATGGATCAAAGTTACTCTGACACTTACGCAACGACCGCCGCCGCTTGTACTTGAGTTTCCTCCGTTTGTTGATGCCCGCTTTGGAAGGTGACTCTTCCTTCACCTTGGTTTGGCTAGAGAGTTTGGAGGAATTCTGGGAGCTGAAGTGGGTTGGCACGTGGCGTGCTAGCCCCCCCTGGGAGGCGAAGGTGGCATTGCAACCGCCCACCACACACTTCACAGAGACAGACAACGGTCAGAGTAATTATAGTAAACATAAAACAACTCGCAATGACTCCTAGCAATGCTGGGTTATAATTACAGGATGAGTCCTGTGGACAGAATTTTTATTGTCTAGCCAAACAAAAATACAGCAGTATGCAAAAAGGCTACACTAGTATAACCATATGAACACGTAAGGTGCATCTTGTGATGTTTCACCCATTATTTTTCTTAAATTATATATATATATAAAAAATAAATAAATAAATATATATATATATATATATATATATATGCATGCATGCATGCATGCGTCTGTGTGCAAATAAGAGGCCGACCTTGAATGGTTTGTCTCCGCTGTGTGACAGCATGTGTCTCTGGAGCCAGCTTTGACTGGTGGATGGTGTGTTATACACCTTACAGCCTTTCCAAAGACACACGAAAACCTGCGGGCAACAGGTGTGCAAACAGTGAGCAATGTAAGAATTTCACTCTATACATCAAAAGTATAAGTAAATCTGAGAAAATATGTTTTTGATACATGTTTTACACACACACTGACCCCGCCGCGCTGTCCGTCTACGTGCACTCCGCGGATGTGTTCGGCCAGGTCTGGGCTGGTGTTGAACAGCATGTGGCACTGATCCCAGCAGCAGGGGTAAGATGAGCCCTTAGTGGAGGAGGAAGACACCCCACCGTGCCCGTTCATCATAGCTGGCGTAGAACGACCACTGGATGCGATGCTCTCCATGTCCATGAGAGTACTGCTGATACTGAAACACATAAATATGATTATTTTGAACACACTACATCCAAAAATCCAATGTTCTTCAACATACATACACGTGTGTGTGTGTGTGTGTGTGTGTGTGTATATATGAGCAGGGCTCGACATTTAGCCTGTTCATGTGCTTGTCCTTTGGACAAGTAAATCTGTCATTCACTTGTCCGAGTAAAACAACTTGCTTGTCCGGAAAAAAAAAAAGATTTTCTTTTTGTTTTCTAAATATAATTTATTCTGAAGCAATATTCTCACCAGTGTTCAATCAGCTTTGACATATTTAAATCTGCATATTTGTGATATTTTTACCTTTTATAAAGGGCATTTTTCCCTAATCTTATTAAATATAGGATATACTTCAGCTTTCATTTTATATTCTTAAATTTGATCAATAAATTAAATTAGAATAAGACACTATAGGGCTGTTACCAATCAAATTAAATTTACACTGAAAAATTACAACTGCATTAAATAAAAGTTATGAGATTTAAATATTTTTTGAACATACAAAAAAGAAATGTTGGAAAGAATGTTTAAACATGAAACTAAACTGCCAGTAGGTGGAGGCAGGTGACCGTCTTAATGAGTGAGTCATTGAATCATTCATTCAAACGATTCATTCAAACGGCTGATTCATTCAAGAATGAGGCAGTCGTTTACGAATAGGTCATTGAATCTTTGATTCAACCGATTCATTTAAAATGCTGAATCATTCAGTAAAACACTGTTGCTGTGAGATGAGTTATGGTTCTGCTGTGATCTTTGTTTGGAACTATTTTCTCTGCTGAAATAGAACAAAAACAGTCAATATTGCATCTAAAATGTAAGTGAGTGACTTAATGTTAATTAATTGTTTATGGAACTGTCATATGAAACCAGTGTCACATTTTCAATCGTGATGGTATTCAGGAAAACAGCACTCTTGCTTAACTGTATCATATGTTATAAATATAAACTCTCCACAATTCGAATTTTTACCGCAGTATGTTAACTGAGTTTCTCTGTGTGAGCGGCGCTCATTTGTTTTGATTTCTCCTCGAGAGGCTGCGTGAGCGTCAACAGCGCAACCTTGTTACCATCAGTTCATTATACATTATATATTATTATCCACTATCGATCGCCACTTACACTAAATGAATGCAGAATCATTCTTGCATTTTGGTGATTCCCTAGTAATTTTTTTGTTATTGCCGTTTTAATCAGGCTACTTTTCCAGTCGGGCAAGTAAAATTCTCTTTCACTTGTCCCTTCAAAAAAATCCACTTGTCCCAGACAAGCGTTAAATGTCGAGCCATTTATACATGTATATAGCTCGGAGCATATATCGGTGCAACAATATTTGTTTTGCCTGATATGACAGTAATCTTGAAGTTTATACAATGATTAGTTCATCAAAAGCATTTTAATACCCTTTTCATTAGGTTTTCTGTGATGATTATTCACTAAAATATCCTTTTTAGTTCATCTGTGTACACAAAACTGGCCCTAAAACACAGACACACTAAACGTGATGGAGATAATGAGGTTAAAAGTGACGGGTTGTGGCATCTATAAGCAGTACAAGACAAAAAAGGGGAATGTTTGATTGAGTAGCATGTCTAATACAGAAACTATCTCAATTTTTATGGCAAAATCTGCAATACAGCGCCCACGTTATCAACCACGAGTCTTTGTGAACGGTAAATGAGGCCAGTGCAGTGGGCCGAGCGCATAACCGTGGCACACACACGCTGTAACAGTGAGCGTGCAGCTGCGCAGTGTGGGAGAGGACAGCGGTAAACTACCGCAGTAAAGCCCCATGAACTCCAGAGATTGTGACTGAAAGGCTCCTAAGGGGAGAGGAGGGGCTCACTTCCATCTGTTGGTTCCTTTCAGACTTCATTGCCTACAACTGACGCTAAATCCCAGGATGTGCCAGAGAACAGGATGCTGGGTAATCACAGAGACAAACTCCAACTGCCAGTCTGACTACCGATGAAGTGATAAAGTGTTTACAGCTGCAAAACCCACAGGTACGTCAATGATTTTTTGCTGAAACTGGATTTTTACTTTTTTTTTTTTTAATGCAGGCACTAAAATGTAATATTTTGCATTAAAGAATGCTAGAATGAAATGCATTAATATGAGACTTCCATGCATAAACTGGGTTACTAAACTTTTGAGTGCTGAGCATGACAGCAGTAGACCAGGCCTGCCATATGAAAGACATTAGCATCAGTGTTTTATTCTGGAAGCTGTGGCTGACTCATGTGACAGACTGCAAACGGGGTTAAAACCTCCAGACACGTGGGCCGCTTGGTCCAGCTGGCTGATCAATGTACACTGAGAATCTAACTCAGAAATCTGTGCCAAAACAGTTAACACCTGCTTTTACTCAAACGTCCCATCCAGTGGAGTTCCCCTCCAACACATCTCTCAACACTCATTTGCACTTTCACATATTCAAACGGGCACATAGCGATCTGGTGTTTGGCATCACTGACATTAAACCTTGAGGTTTTCTAGAGCATAACACAAGTTTCGGTCTGTTCCTCACATGAAGCTTATATTTTTGGTATACAGTGCACATGTTGGAATATTTTTACCCAGTCAAATTCAATTCACCTAACATCTTTTTAACAGTATGATAAATGCCACTTTTAGGCAAAACTCTCTGTGAAACTTTACAATAAAGTCCCATTACTTAATGCATTAACTAACATTAACAATGAGCAATACTTTTGTCACAGTATTTATTAATGTTTGTTAAAGCCACAGTATGTAATTTTTCGCCGCTAGATCTCGCTTATTCAAAACATATCATCTGATCATATATTAAAGCATCTTTGGTGTTTCCATGGTTTCTACAAAATAAAACCGGAAATCGAGGGTAACGCGGGTATGATGTCATTGATAGGCGACGCACGGATACAGTCCGTGTCTTAGTTAAAATTGCTTATTTCTCTGGATTTAAACATTCTTGGAAACATTTGGGATAATTCAAGTACACAAGTCAACAAAATATATTACATTTTTTAGAAGTTTTTGGATATTTCCAAAAATCTTACATATTGTGCCTTTAACGTTAATTAATAAAAATACAACTGTTCATTATTAGTTCGGGTCCCATAAATAACATCAACAGACACAACTTTTGATTAATAATGTATCAGCAAATTATGAAGTGAACATGAACTAAGATTATAAATGCTTTAGAAGTATATTCCATTGTTAGTTAATGTTAACTAATGTTAATAAATGGAACCTTATTGTAAAGCGTTACAAAACTATCAGCTAAATGACAATTTAACCAATTATCAATATGACTAACCTGGACTACTTGTGGATCTGAAGGCAATGAACCCTTCCAAAAGCTACACTATAAAGGCACGATTATAGTCTTATCTGTCAGTTGTCGTGTGCTCTGGGTCATACACTCCCAGATGTCCCGCACAAAAGTTACATTCAAGCTCTCCAGCTGGCCGAACAGCAGGGCTCAGGGCCTCCACTCGGATTTTAAGAGCTTGATTCCCACCAAACAGCACGTTTGGCACGGAGCAGGGATTCCCATCCGCACACACATTCCCTCCTTCTCCTGCCTCCACCGCTGGGCTGACCTGATACATTGTGTTCACTGTGGATTAGTTCCACCGTGCCTGCAGATACTCTATGGAGATTTCCCATGCACTGTGACCCAGGCCGTCTACAGCACACTCAAAACCCCACGGAGGATGAGGAATCCATTTTCTTGTGCCTTTAGAGTAATGCAAATAGAGCCATCCTAGTATGATGAAGGCAGGCAGAAAGTGCCATAAAACGATTGCACAACCGCACCCATGTCACCCTGGTAATGTGGAAAGATGGCGAAAGGTCTCATGGGTCGGAGCACACCGGATGACATAACAGCAAAGCATTAGATTTGATAAGGAAGGCGGTCACAAAACCAGGCCGACATTAACGTCCAGAGAAACCAGTGCTGTCTGTGCTTTAAACTGATGGATAAACAGGGTTTCTGCAAGTTTTATAAAAGTAAATGCATGTCTAAGCACACAATGAGTTGTATTAGTGACACTTCAAAGTTTGAAAATACAATTTCCAACACATTGCCATAACTTTTTAATAAATTTTACAAAACATAGCTTAAAATTTGATATAAGAAATCTTGGGAAAAGTGATTTTATGATTAAAACAAGAACAAATATCTGCCAATGGGTTCATAAATTCCAATGTATGTAATTTTTTTATACCCAATGACAGATATTTGTTCTTGTTTTTAGCATAAACTCACTTAAGTTTGTTCAATTTCTCAGAAAACAAGACTTCATTTCTGTCAAGTAAACGTATCTTGATTTAAGGATGTTATGTTTGAACTGGAAAACAAAAATCCTGAGGAAGAACATCATTATTTGCAGTGCATGCAATTTAATTTTGCAATTAAATGTAGGATTTTGTTTATTTTTTGTTTTATAGTTTATTCTGTTTTTAATTTTTCTGGACTCTGCTTTAATGGTTACATTAAACTTTACTGACTTTCATTCATCTTCAGAACACAAATGAAGATATGTTTAATGAAATGGGAAAGATTTCTGTCCCTCCATTGACAGTCTAAGCAACTACCACTTTGAGGCTTCAAAAAGCTCATAAAGAGATAAAATCCATACGAATCAAGCGTTTTATTCCAAGAGACTCGTTCGCTTTGTATGATGAATGAAAGTCTTACGGGTTTGGAACGAAGTGAGGGTGAGTAAATGATGACAATTGTAATTTTTGGGTGAACCGTCCCTTTAAGTGTAATGAACTACTTTTCATTTATTCATCCAAAGTTTGACAAATTCCGTGACATTCTGCATTATACAGTAAATTCCATTTTTATGAATGGATTCTGCAATTTCATCCACGTTTTCTGCGTTGCAGAAATCATAGGGCGCTAATTTAATGCTGTGATATTGAATTTAAGACTTTCTGCTCCAATTTAAGACTTTAAGGCCTTCAATTGTGGAAGGTCAAATTAAGACCTACGGAAACCCTGATATATATCCATCCACTTAAAATCCAGCAAAATTTTTGATTTAACTGCACTGATAGTATCACATGAGAACAAAACTTGAACAGAACTGAGCTGAATAATGACTCTATTGTCTTCTGCTTTATAACTGAATGAACTGATGAAGTTTGCAACATCAACACCATTACTGAACCGAACTAACGCTGAACTGACTCGAGCTGAATAACAACGGCACTATTCTCTGAATTAAACTGGTTTCATAATTGATGAACTTTACACAGTTATTGAACTGAATTGAGCTGAATAATGACACTACAGCTGATTTACAGCGGAAATGCAGAATGAACTCGTCTCCTAAAATTATATTATTTGATGGAGTTTGCATCACTAATCCTGTTACTTTCCTGTTTATTTCGGTGAAGCTGCTTTGAAGCAACATACTACTGTATGAAGTGCTATCAAAATAAAGGGAAGGTGACAAATAAATTATTCTGAAAAGCTTTAATAGTTCTGAAGTGGCTAAACATTTCACTTTCATTGCATCCTTCTATACAACGAATGTGAATGTTCACATCTCCTTTTGTGTTTCTATGAAATAAAGATGTTTAAAGGAGTTTGAGGAGCTCTGAACAAACAAACTCTGGGGTAATGAGTTACTGCGGCGCCAACGGACTCAGAAATATGGTTCAAACACACCTGGGATTGTTGGACTTTCAATGTAAACACTGTTTCCTAAAACAGATTGATGTTTTTCCATCGCCAATGCAAATACAGAGTTAGAGCCTGTTCACACCAAGAACGTATCATTATAGATATGGTGTGGATTTTGCTATTCTTTTACATTTAGAATGATTTTTAGAACGATATCGTTATCATCCTTGGTGTGAGTCTAAATGCACAACCAATTTTGATTTTTTTTTTACACAATTTGTGGGTTTTTAATGAAAAACAGCCAACAGCAGTACTTGCAGGTGTAGTAACTTATGTAACGCGTGTTGTTTCGATATACACTTCTTTGTCTGAGATAAATGAAGCTTAATAAATACATTTACAACCACTTAGATTGCAAAACAACTCTGAACACACAGAGAAGATGGGTGTCAAAATTGTACCTTTAGGAGTACAACAGCTTGTCACTGGGGCAGTACCCCCTAAAGCAGGGGTGGGGAACGTTGATCCTGGAGGGCCACTCTCTTACAAAGTTTAGCACCAACCCTGAAAAAAAAAACACTCACCTGCCTGTAACTTTAGTAATCCTGAAGACCTTGATTAGCTTCAGGTGTGTTTGATTAGGGTTGGAGCTGAACTCTGCAGGACACTGGCCCTCCAGGATCAACGTTCCCCACCCATGCCCTAAAGGGACATCTTTGTACCTTTTTATTACCACAAAAAGGTTCATAGTAGTAGTACCTTAAAGGGATAGTTCACCCAAAAATGAAAATTAGCCCATGACTTACTCACCCTCAAGTCTTCCTAGGTGTGTATGACATTCTTCTTTCAGACGAATACAACCAGAGTTATATTAAAAATGTCCTGTCTAATCCAAGCTTTATAATGGCAGTGATTTGTTGGTTCATTTTTGAAGTCCATAAAAGTGCATCTATCCATCATATAACTGCTCCACACGGCTCCGGGGGGGTTAATAAAGGCCTTCTGAAGCGAAGTGGTGCGTTTGTGTAAGAAAAATATCCATATTTAAAACTTTATAGACTAAAATAACTAGCTTCCGGCAGTCAGCGGTACGCATCGATTTATGGCGAAAGAGTAACCCTTGACGCATGCGTATTGACGAACGCAGAGGATAGAGCAAAACAAAACACCGGTCATGAATTAGAGTCTAAAACGAGAATTTTTAAAGAGAAATGGCGGAGAATTTCGATATAAGAGAAGAGGGGCTTGAGTTTGTTGCCCAGCCCTATCCACGAGAGGCGTCAAAGCTTGCGATGCTCCTGAACATCGCGTCAGGGGTTACTCTTTTAGCGCAAGTCGACTTGCGTACCGCTGACCGTTGGAAGTTAGTTATTTTAGTCTATAAAGTTTTAAATATGGATATTTTTCTTACACAAACACGCCACTTCGCTTCAGAAGGCCTTTATTAACCCACCGGAGCCGTGTGGAGCAGTTATATGATGGATAGATGCACTTTTATGGACTTCAAAAACGAACCAACAGATCACTGCCATTATAATGCTTGGAAGAGCCAGGACTTCTTAAACATAACTCAGATTGTATTTGTCTGAAAGAAGAATGTCATATACACCTAGGATGACTTGAGGGTGAGTAAATCATGGGCTAATTTTTATTTTTGGGTGAACTATCCCTTTAAGGTACATATTTGTACTCTAAGGGTACTAATATGCACCTTTTAGGAGTAAAAAAAGTACAAATATGTCCTTTTAAGGGTACTTCCCCAGTGACAAAGCTGTTGTACCCCTAAAGATACAATTTTGACACCGTTTTGCTCTGTGTGTATGAATAACAATAGTAATGAGATTGATAAACATTGATTGTTATGCTGTATACACTACTTTATGCGTCCAATAACTGATACAGAAAAAATTAATGGTTCTGCTTTTGACAAGACATAAACTCAAATGTGCAACCCTTTTATATTGCAAAACAACTCTAGTCACATTAATAACAATAATATTACTGATAAACATTGCTTTATGACAAAATGTTCAAGTGTATAACAACTGATTTGCAGAAGATATATTTGTTGTATTTCTGCTTTTAGTACATAGTAATAAGCGACCATAAAAGTATATTATATGGATTACTAATATTAATTATTCATAATATTCATAATATTCTCCATAATTGCTTGTTTTGGGATCCTAAATAGCTGAGTCTAATTGTTCAGCTACACATTTCTCGCGTGAGAGAGTTGAGTAATCATCTAAACAACACACGAACGGCGTGATTTATCAACAGAAACTAATATTAAACGACAGAATATATCGGTGTAAATATCGGTTCACGCACCTGTCCTCCGAGTCCATGCGGCTGAGCGGCTCTCCGTCCGACGATGAGCTCGTCATCTCCAGACTCGCGCGCCTCTTCATTCCGCCGCCGCTGCCGTTGCTGTTTTTCTCCGCCGGTGAGGACGCGTTTTCCTCCTCCCTTTGTTCTCCTTTCATCGGCTCCGCCGTCCCGTCCGCACTGCCGGGGCTCTTCTGCTGCTCTTTCTCCGGCTCCGCTTCCGTCTCGCCATCCTCGTCGTTGCCGCCGTCTCCCCGCGTGGCTTCCTCCGGGCTTTGTTCAGTAGACTCGTGTCCATTGAGCTTCTCGTCCGTCTCCGCTCCGTCCATCTTAACGGCCGGTTCCGGATCGGCGGCGCGCAGGCCCGACTCGCTCCCGTCGCCGTTTTGTTCGCTCGGGTTCGGCGACTCTTGCTCGGAACCGTCAAAAGTCGTCGAAGCCATCGGGTTCCGCTCGTGTACGCGCGGTCTGGCCGGGTTTAAGCGACGGTAAACGGATGAAACGCGGAGACTTTCAGCAACCGGACGGATCGGAGAACTGCTGGAGGTTGATCGGGGACGCGCGGGTGGGAGGAGCGAGCGTGACGTCGACGCTTATTATGAATGCCTCCACGTGCTCGCAACATCAAATATACAAAATAAAGTTGAAAAGTTTTAATTACAAAACAGAAATGCCTCACTGACATTGTAATATTGTTAATTTTCATTCAAAAGGAGGCCTTAATCTCAAACTCATTTAATATTAATTTATTTTCATTTCTTTTTAGACAGCATACAGGAACAGTGGCGTTATAAATCACCATAAAGACACTTTTTAGATGCTATTTGAACATTTCTTCGAAAATATGGTTGCATAAACAAATTAGCATTTAAATAAAATTTGTCTAGATTTATTAATTTATACTCGTAAAAATATATAAACGGGTATCAAGTTATATAATAATCTAATTAAAGGCTGAAAATCTTGATAAAACATGTTGGCATGTAATATTATTATTAATAATAATAATAATTCCTAAAACACAAAGAATGTAAGCATTTTTTCTTCTAAATTATTAAGATTTTTAATCATATTTGTACAAATATATATTTTCCTTGAGTACGTTTGTAAAAAATATTGAAAATAATGTTTAAGTTGTACATTCACGATTTTTGTATTTGACGGTTATACCACGTGACATTTAATTAAAACATTTGTTGAAATATTTGCTATTTAATATATTTACTATTATATAAATATCTTACTATAACATATGTGAGGTATATTATGTGTGTTAGTTAATAAATAATTAATTAAATAAATAAATAAACCCCGTGTGATGAGCAGAAACTGCAGCGGAAGTGCAGGTGGTTTTAAGAAAGCATGTTTTCTCTGATTCCGGTCTTATTGTTCGGTTAGAAACGTCTCATCTGCATCTCAGGTGGGGGTTTCCAGATTCACAATCAGTGGCGTGTTTACCGCATTACCACACGAAACTAGTTCAAAACTGGAAAATATAATGAGTCAGATAAACCTTTAAATCGTCCCTTCCTGGAAAGCACCACTAGATGGCGTCAGTTTCCTGTTTATAGGATTTTACACACTGGAATCAAAACCCAGATCCTCAGTTGTACACGCGAACGCAAACCATATATCTATTGCTTGTGATTTGAGGCAAAAAATAAACATTTTATATTATTATTACTGAAAGGGTGCACATTTATGAAACACTCAGGATTATATTCTTCCTGTTCATTAGAAATCATTCATTGTTTTACACACCATGACCAGCAGATGGCGCCATCAGTTACATTGTGTTGCAGTACCGCATCCAACCACCAGATGGTGCTAAAACACTTAGGTGTTTAATTAACACTGATGATTTTCCACTTCATCATTATTCGTTCTGAATGGAAGTTGCTCTGGATCAAATGAATACATCAATAAATGGAAATGGAAGTACAGGTCACACTTGATTAATTGACAGCGCTCGTCGATGTTAAAATGATTGAGACTGCAATCAAATCAAATAAAGCGGTGCGAATTTATAACGCGACGCTGTTTTAAATGTTGAAAGCTAATGCTATTAGACACATGTGGGTATATTTTTAAATAAAACATGATTTGCAAATAGTTTAAAATTGATTACTTCACAACAATTAGACCTATAACTTTTTACCGTTTTTTTTTTTATTCCCTTAAATCCCTTTTAATCATTTAATTCTTTATTTAAATCCTTATTAAAAAGACCAAAAGACTCCCACCCTGCCTCAAAAAAAAGGTCCCAAAAATATATTTAATAATTTATATTTATTATAAATATATACACACAAACCCGATTCCAAAAAAGTTGGGACACTGTACAAATTGTGAATAAAAACAGAATGCAATGATGTGGAAGTTTCAAATTTCAATATTTTATTCAGAATACAACATAGATGACATATCAAATGTTTAAACTGAGAAAATGTATCATTTTAAGGGAAAAATAAGTTGATTTTAAATTTCATGGCATCAACACATCTCAAAAAAGTTGGGACAAGGCCATGTTTACCACTGTGTGGCATCCCCTCTTCTTTTTATAACAGTCTGCAAACGTCTGGAGACTGAGGAGACAAGTTGCTCAAGTTTAGGAATAGGAATGTTGTCCCATTCTTGTCTAATACAGGCTTCTAGTTGCTCAACTGTCTTAGGTCTTCTTTGTCGCATCTTCCTCTTTATGATGCGCCAAATGTTTTCTATGGGTGAAAGATCTGGACTGCAGGCTGGCCATTTCAGTACCCGGATCCTTCTTCTACGCAGCCATGATGTTGTAATTGATGCAGTATGTGGTCTGGCATTGTCATGTTGGAAAATGCAAGGTCTTCCCTGAAAGAGACGACGTCTGGATGGGAGCATATGTTGTTCTAGAACTTGGATATACCTTTCAGCATTGATGGTGCCTTTCCAGATGTGTAAGCTGCCCATGCCACACGCACTCATGCAACCCCATACCATCAGAGATGCAGGCTTCTGAACTGAGCGCTGATAACAACTTGGGTTGTCCTTGTCCTCTTTAGTCCGGATGACATGGCGTCCCAGTTTTCCAAAAAGAACTTCAAATTTTGATTCGTCTGACCACAGAACAGTTTTCCACTTTGCCACAGTCCATTTTAAATGAGCCTTGGCCCAGAGAAAACGCCTGCGCTTCTGGATCATGTTTAGATATGGCTTCTTTTTTGAACTATAGAGTTTTAGCCGGCAACGGCGAATGGCACGGTGGATTGTGTTCACCGACAATGTTTTCTGGAAGTATTCCTGAGCCCATGTTGTGATTTCCATTACAGTAGCATTCCTGTATGTGATGCAGTGCCGTCTAAGGGCCCGAAGATCACGAGCATCCAGTATGGTTTTCCGGCCTTGACCCTTACGCACAGAGATTGTTCCAGATTCTCTGAATCTTTGGATGATATTATGCACTGTAGATGATGATAACTTCAAACTCTTTGCAATTTTTCTCTGAGAAACTCCTTTCTGATATTGCTCCACTATTTTTCGCCGCAGCATTGGGGGAATTGGTGATCCTCTGCCCATCTTGACTTCTGAGAGACACTGCCACTCTGAGAGGCTCTTTTTATACCCAATCATGTTGCCAATTGACCTAATAAGTTGCAAATTGGTCCTCCAGCTGTTCCTTATATGTACATTTAACTTTTCCGGCCTCTTATTGCTACCTGTCCCAACTTTTTTGGAATGTGTAGCTCTCATGAAATCCAAAATGAGCCAATATTTGGCATGACATTTCAAAATGTCTCACTTTCAACATTTGATATGTTATCTATATTCTATTGTGAATAAAATATAAGTTTATGAGATTTGTAAATTATTGCATTCCTTTTTTATTCACAATTTGTAGTGTCCCAACTTTTTTGGAATCGGGTTTGTAGATATATATATATATATATATATATATATATGCAATTTGATTAAAATATACTCACACACACATATGTAATTTGATTAAAAAATTGTAAAAATTTATGTATTTTATATATATATATATAATTTGTTTTAAATATACACGTACCATATATATATGTGTGTGTGTGTGTGTGTGTGAGAGAGAGAGAGTATATTTATATATTAGTGCTTATGATTTAGTAATAAACAGTAGTGCCTGAAAATACATGAATGAGGTGCAAACTCGCATTATCAGAGGAAAAAAGGAATCAAAAGCTCTTGGCATATATAAGAACATCAACATTTATTTCACATGATATAAAACAGATGAAATATGAACATTTGCATATTGACTCTGATACATAACCTCTTCTGCATCTCTGTTCTGCACATTGTATGGTGTACAGTATATACATCATGAACTTTACAGTTTATACATTAAAGTGAAACACCAAACCCTGCTTATTGCTTTTTTCAACTGTTTTAAAACGGTCACTTCTCATGTGCTATTCTCCTCGGAGCGCAAACTAAAGCCAAACTCTGTAATACTCTTCTTAAAACTGTAATACTCTGTACTCTCCTCTCTATTTAAATATATCTCAGCCATAGAAAAATAAAACATAAGCTGGAACATTCATGAGTGTGTCGGGGAACAGTGTGGTGGCTATTGCGAACTATCCAACATACAGATCATTTACACTTCCTGTCGATCGGCAGCAGTACGGTGGCACACATCGTTTATACACCAATCATTTGATATCAAAAAAGAAACGATGGGTGTCGTACAGTGCAAAAGATATGAGTACTAAAATTGCGTCGTGAACACTAGATAAAACCGGGAGCGATTGATTAAAATCCATATAAAACAAGCAAACGATGAACGCAACCCTCGGCAGCTTGAAGAAAGTGAGCGGTGGGTGTTCATGGGCTCTACTTCCTGTTGAGAGTGAGTCTGGGTGCTGTAATGTACATCAGTGGCGGTTCAATAGCACCTCAGACGCGTCTGCCCACACATTACACTCCAACAAACAATAAACCTCTGGGATCTACAGATGCGTCAGGAAAACTAAAGAGAAGAGTAGGAATATAAATAATCATCACTATAAATCGTTTTTCCATGGGTTGAACTAAGGCCTGGACGTCGCTGTGTTCGTGTCGGTCAGCTGATGTCTGTCTGATGATGATGTGGGACGTCCCCTCACATGCTGCGGTTCACTGATGACGGTGGAGGGGCTGCTGGAGACACAAAATCACAATCAGTCACGCATTAAGAACTGGTTCCCTCATTTTAGTAAACAGTGTGCATGATACAATAATTTGTTCCCTAGTTTTATGAATAATGCGCATGATATAATAATTTGTTCCCTAGTTTTATGAATAGTGTGCATGATACAATAATTTGTTCCCTAGTTTTATGAATAGTGCGCATGATATAATAATTTGTTCCCTAGTTTTATGAATAGTGTGCATGATATAATAATTTGTTCCCTAGTTTTATGAATAGTGTGCATGATATAATAATTTGTTCCCTAGTTTTATGAATAGTGCGCATGATATAATAATTTGTTCCCTAGTTTTATGAATAGTGCGCATGATATAATAATTTGTTCCCTAGTTTTATGAATAATGCGCATGATATAATAATTTGTTCCCTAGTTTTATGAATAATGCGCATGATATAATAATTTGTTCCCTAGTTTTAGGAATAGTGTGCATGATATAATAATTTGTTCCCTAGTTTTATGAATAGTGCGCATGATATAATAATTTGTTCCCTAGTTTTATGAATAGTGCGCATGATATAATAATTTGTTCCCTAGTTTTAGGATAGTGCGCATGATACAATAATTTGTTCCCTAGTTTTATGAATAATGCGCATGATATAATAATTTGTTCCCTAGTTTTATGAATAGTGCGCATGATATAATAATTTGTTCCCTAGTTTTATGAATAGTGCGCATGATATAATAATTTGTTCCCTCATTTTAGTAAACAGTGTGCATGATACAATAATTTGTTCCCTAGTTTTATGAATAATGCGCATGATATAATAATTTGTTCCCTAGTTTTATGAATAGTGCGCATGATATAATAATTTGTTCCCTAGTTTTATGAATAGTGTGCATGATATAATAATTTGTTCCCTAGTTTTATGAATAGTGTGCATGATATAATAATTTGTTCCCTAGTTTTATGAATAGTGCGCATGATATAATAATTTGTTCCCTAGTTTTATGAATAATGCGCATGATATAATAATTTGTTCCCTAGTTTTAGGAATAGTGTGCATGATATAATAATTTGTTCCCTAGTTTTATGAATAGTGCGCATGATATAATAATTTGTTCCCTAGTTTTATGAATAATGCGCATGATATAATAATTTGTTCCCTAGTTTTAGGATAGTGCGCATGATACAATAATTTGTTCCCTAGTTTTATGAATAGTGTGCATGATATAATAATTTGTTCCCTAGTTTTATGAATAGTGCGCATGATATAATAATTTGTTCCCTAGTTTTAGGATAGTGCGCATGATACAATAATTTGTTCCCTAGTTTTATGAATAGTGCGCATGATATAATAATTTGTTCCCTAGTTTTATGAATAGTGCGCATGATATAATAATTTGTTCCCTAGTTTTAGGATAGTGCGCATGATACAATAATTTGTTCCCTAGTTTTATGAATAATGCGCATGATATAATAATTTGTTCCCTAGTTTTATGAATAGTGCGCATGATATAATAATTTGTTCCCTAGTTTTATGAATAGTGCGCATGATATAATAATTTGTTCCCTCATTTTAGTAAACAGTGTGCATGATACAATAATTTGTTCCCTAGTTTTATGAATAATGCGCATGATATAATAATTTGTTCCCTAGTTTTATGAATAGTGCGCATGATATAATAATTTGTTCCCTAGTTTTATGAATAGTGTGCATGATATAATAATTTGTTCCCTAGTTTTATGAATAGTGTGCATGATATAATAATTTGTTCCCTAGTTTTATGAATAGTGCGCATGATATAATAATTTGTTCCCTAGTTTTATGAATAGTGCGCATGATATAATAATTTGTTCCCTAGTTTTATGAATAATGCGCATGATATAATAATTTGTTCCCTAGTTTTAGGATAGTGCGCATGATACAATAATTTGTTCCCTAGTTTTATGAATAGTGCGCATGATACAATAATTTGTTCCCTAGTTTTATGAATAGTGTGCATGATATAATAATTTGTTCCCTAGTTTTATGAATAGTGCGCATGATATAATAATTTGTTCCCTAGTTTTATGAATAGTGCGCATGATATAATAATTTGTTCCCTAGTTTTATGAATAGTGTGCATGATATAATAATTTGTTCCCTCATTTTAGTAAACAGTGTGCATGATACAATAATTTGTTCCCTAGTTTTATGAATAATGCGCATGATATAATAATTTGTTCCCTAGTTTTATGAATAGTGCGCATGATATAATAATTTGTTCCCTAGTTTTATGAATAGTGTGCATGATATAATAATTTGTTCCCTAGTTTTATGAATAGTGTGCATGATATAATAATTTGTTCCCTAGTTTTATGAATAGTGCGCATGATATAATAATTTGTTCCCTAGTTTTATGAATAGTGCGCATGATATAATAATTTGTTCCCTAGTTTTATGAATAATGCGCATGATATAATAATTTGTTCCCTAGTTTTAGGATAGTGCGCATGATACAATAATTTGTTCCCTAGTTTTATGAATAGTGCGCATGATACAATAATTTGTTCCCTAGTTTTATGAATAGTGTGCATGATATAATAATTTGTTCCCTAGTTTTATGAATAGTGCGCATGATATAATAATTTGTTCCCTAGTTTTATGAATAGTGCGCATGATATAATAATTTGTTCCCTAGTTTTAGGATAGTGCGCATGATACAATAATTTGTTCCCTAGTTTTATGAATAATGCGCATGATATAATAATTTGTTCCCTAGTTTTATGAATAGTGTGCATGATATAATAATTTGTTCCCTAGTTTTATGAATAGTGCGCATGATATAATAATTTGTTCCCTAGTTTTATGAATAGTGTGCATGATATAATAATTTGTTCCCTAGTTTTAGGAATAGTGCGCATGATACAATAATTTGTTCCCTAGTTTTATGAATAATGCGCATGATATAATAATTTGTTCCCTAGTTTTATGAATAATGCGCATGATATAATAATTTGTTCCCTAGTTTTAGGATAGTGCGCATGATACAATAATTTGTTCCCTACTTTTATGAATAGTGTGCATGATATAATAATTTGTTCCCTAGTTTTATGAATAGTGCGCATGATATAATAATTTGTTCCCTAGTTTTATGAATAGTGCGCATGATACAATAATTTGTTCCCTAGTTTTATGAATAGTGTGCATGATATAATAATTTGTTCCCTAGTTTTATGAATAGTGTGCATGATATAATAATTTGTTCCCTAGTTTTATGAATAGTGCGCATGATATAATAATTTGTTCCCTAGTTTTAGGAATAGTGCGCATGATACAATAATTTGTTCCCTAGTTTTATGAATAGTGTGCATGATATAATAATTTGTTCCCTAGTTTTATGAATAGTGCGCATGATATAATAATTTGTTCCCTAGTTTTAGGATAGTGCGCATGATATAATAATTTGTTCCCTAGTTTTAGGAATAGTGCGCATGATACAATAATTTGTTCCCTAGTTTTATGAATAATGCGCATGATATAATAATTTGTTCCCTAGTTTTAGGATAGTGCGCATGATACAATAATTTGTTCCCTAGTTTTATGAATAGTGCGCATGATACAATAATTTGTTCCCTAGTTTTATGAATAGTGCGCATGATATAATAATTTGTTCCCTAGTTTTATGAATAGTGTGCATGATATAATAATTTGTTCCCTAGTTTTATGAATAGTGCGCATGATACAATAATTTGTTCCCTAGTTTTATGAATAGTGTGCATGATATAATAATTTGTTCCCTAGTTTTATGAATAGTGCGCATGATATAATAATTTGTTCCCTAGTTTTATGAATAGTGCGCATGATATAATAATTTGTTCCCTAGTTTTATGAATAGTGCGCATGATATAATAATTTGTTCCCTAGTTTTATGAATAGTGCACATGATATAATAATTTGTTCCCTAGTTTTATGAATAGTGTGCATGATACAATAATTTGTTCCCTAGTTTTATGAATAGTGTGCATGATACAATAATTTGTTCCCTAGTTTTATGAATAGTGTGCATGATACAATAATTTGTTCCCTAGTTTTATGAATAATGCGCATGATATAATAATTTGTTCCCTAGTTTTAGGAATAGTGTGCATGATATAATAATTTGTTCCCTAGTTTTATGAATAGTGCGCATGATATAATAATTTGTTCCCTAGTTTTATGAATAGTGCGCATGATATAATAATTTGTTCCCTAGTTTTAGGAATAGTGCGCATGATATAATAATTTGTTCCCTAGTTTTATGAATAGTGTGCATGATATAATAATTTGTTCCCTAGTTTTATGAATAGTGCGCATGATATAATAATTTGTTCCCTAGTTTTATGAATAGTGTGCATGATATAATAATTTGTTCCCTAGTTTTATGAATAGTGTGCATGATATAATAATTTGTTCCCTAGTTTTAGGAATAGTGTGCATGATATAATAATTTGTTCCCTAGTTTTATGAATAGTGTGCATGATATAATAATTTGTTCCCTAGTTTTAGGAATAGTGTGCATGATATAATAATTTGTTCCCTAGTTTTAGGAATAGTGTGCATGATATAATAATTTGTTCCCTAGTTTTATGAATAGTGTGCATGATATAATAATTTGTTCCCTTGTTTTAGTAAATCGTGGCCACGTTGTACTAATTTGTTCCCTCGTTTTTAATGAACTAAAACAAGGGAACAAACTATTATATCGAGCACATGATTTACTTGAAGCGAGTAAACGAATGAGTAAAACGTACTGATGTATTAGTAAGTCGTGGGAACGATATACATCATTTTTCCCGCATGTCATTTGCGGGGCTCCGTATTACAGCATGTAAAAATACTAAAATGTATTTATTGATTTATTTATTCAGAGATTCACTCAGATATTGACAACAGTACATGACTGAATTTCAAAATAAGTGTAAGTATTTCACTATGCAAAATATAATATTTGTCTTTTGATTGTGGGGTGAAATATATGCAAGTAAAATAATGCATTTATTTTGACATGTTCATCTTCATTAAGTTAATGAAGTTAATGCCTTTGTATTTACTTTATTGTTTTGAATTTTGCTTTAGTATTGCTTTCATAAAAAGGCGACAGCCATAAGATAACAGACCAGTATTAAACATTTATTTATAGCAATGATAATAATCAAAAACATGATTTTTCTCTGGAATAATCTATCTGATTTGTCTTTAATGGCTGTTTATGACTGGCAAGAGACATGCAAACTATCTCTGAATCTATAAACAGCTGTGAAAGCGAATCGTCCAGCTATCAGTGTGACAGACAGTGGCCGTTTAAACTTCGGTGTGTATATATGTATATTATATATGAGCGTGTCATCATGTGCAGCGGCGTCTGAATGACTCTTAATTGCAGTGTTAATTAGTGAAGCTTTATGCTCACTGAGACTCACTGAAGCTAATGAACTCTAGTTGGGAGGCTAATTACTGCTTCATTTGAGAGGATCCTTCATTTTCCTCGGAGAACAGACAGATTATTACACACACACACTCACACTTGTATTTATGATGCAGTGAAACCCTGCGTACTCAGAAAACATCTCCTGTAAGGTGCTATAAAACGCTCACACTGGTTTTATGAGCAATATCATAAAGATACACTGCTGGAGTCATTACAAACTGAACACAAGACTCACAATAACTGAGACGACTGTATATAAAGCAGACGTTCTGATCGTGTGTGTGTGTGTGTGTGTCTTACTCGTCCATCTCTCCTCTCACACACACATGAAGTGAGATCCGTCCGTCAGCTGTGGGGGGGAGGGCGGAGGCGGGGGGGAGGAGGAGGAGCTTGGAGATTGGGGCGGAGTCGACAGACTGTTCACTGCAAAACCCACAGCGCATGCAAACAGACACACACACACACACACACACACACACACAAAGACCAGCCGTTAATCACACACTGACACACTCAAGCAGGGCACTAAATGAACACTTCCTGTTCTCAACCGGGTCTTTTTAGTGCATCAAAAATATAAACTGGCCATGCTGAATATTTTTGATTCACTAAAATCAAGTTCACTAAAATGCTGTAAAACACTCAAATACACAACAGGTTTAGTGTTTGGCACACAGTTATATTTACAATGTAAATACTTAAATTAATATAGAATTAATGTATATAATTTAATATATGATTCACTAAAATAAAATTAACTAAAAACACATCAGGTTTAGTGTTAGTAGTACCGGCTTCAGGTGCACAGAGGGCTATGAAGGAGGTAATTCATTCATATAAATAAATAGAAGTGTTATAATGAATATTTATATGAATGTATACATATTTATATTTAGATATTAATTAAAAAAATATACCAGTGTATACTTTAGTATCGTTGAGTTTTAATAATATTTTGAAGTTTTTATTTTTATATTTTCTTGTTTAATTTTTGTTTTCAATTTTCTTGGATGTTTTTGACATTTTCATTAGTTTTTTTAAATGTATATATAGTTTTTTTTATTAATTTGTATTTTAGTTTTTAGTTAAGTCATTCGTTTTAGTCATTATTTAAAAAAGTAGCATTGACAACTAAATAAACTAAAGTTTTTTTGTATATTTTATTTTATTTCAGTTAACGTTGGACCTTTGTCTGTTTTTTATGAAAATTAAAAAAAAATGTTTTTTATGGTTTCGGTTTTAGTTAACTAGTTTACTTTAGTTAACTTAGTTAAATAATAACCCTGATATATACTCTAAAATATAAATGTATAATTTAATATATATATATATATATATATATATATATATATTTATTTATTTATTTTTTTATATTTATATATTAAATTATAAATTTATATTTTACATTTACATTGTAAATACATTAATCAAATAAATATAAATTATAAAGTATGATTCACTAAAATCTAATTCAATAAAAAGTTATAGAAATGATGGAATATATAATATAATTTATATATTAATATATGATTCACTACAATCTAATTCACTAAAAAAAGTTATATAAATTACAGAATATATAATTGATTTATATTTAATTTTTTTATATGATTCAATACAATCTAATTAATTAACTAAAGAAGCTATAGAAATTATAGAATGTATAATTAATTTAAATATAATTTAATAAATATATACATTAATATGATTTGACTAGAACACAAGTACACATCAGTGTTAGGGCAGCAGCCTCAGGTGCACAGAGGACTATAGGGAAGGTCTGAGGGGGAAGACGGTCTTTAAACACTTTCCTTTCAATCCAGAGCGTTTGATTACAGTTTAACGGATCAGAACTACAGATCGACTTCAGTACGAGAGCTCATCGTCACTGCCCACCTGACATCAGCGTGCCATGTTTGCTATTGGTCAGATCATAAGACACGTCCTGCTCTTGACTGGAGGGCTTCTCGTCCTCCTCATCCTCCTCTTCCTCGGTGCCCACACGTACCATGACGGCCGTCTGCAAGCTGACACACACAGCGGAGAGCGGTGAGCACTGCTGTTATGAAGCGCTGTGTGTGTGTGCAGAGCTGTGTGAAGTGTGTCATACCTGTTCTGTGTGGCCAGACTCCTGCGGTACTCCAGCGGACTCAGACGCTTCGGCTCCGCGTCGTCCTCGTTCAGCGTCGGTTTAGGACTCACGCTCTTCAGAAGAGACTCTTTAATGGAGGCTGATCGGGGCACGGGCGGTTTCACCTGTGCGGAGACACAAACCCGTAAAATAAACACTCATACATGACCCCTACAGAGTGTTCACTGCTCCCTAAACACTATATATTTAGATATTTGATGGAAAATTCCCTCATATTTCCCAGTTTTCCGTGGAAAGTGTTCTTGAAATAGTTTATGTACATGTACCTTGTTCTCCACGTTGGCATTTGCGGACTCCACATCATCGGTTTCCCTGCAGTTCTCTTGCGCATCAGTGTGCTTCACTGCCGTCAGCTCCCGCTCCTCAGGCGACGTGGCTCTGCGGTCGCCCTGCTCATCTGGAGAGATCACCGGGCTCTTCTTACGCGTCTGAGGGAACAAACGCTCACCGTCAGCACACACAGAAGAGGAAGCAATAAACAGACTGCAGGAGAGGTTCACAGACGCCTGGCAGGAGCGCAGCCAGCCGGAAAACTGCAAAGTGCACCGCTGTAGGGAATAATTAGGAGCACGATTCATCCAGTGACTCGTCACTTTGAATTACAGCGCCGTCCGACAAACCTCTAATGGCGGAGCAGGTGTGTGAGAGCAAGAGCCCTCAGGACCAGATGCATGATGGGAATGTGACATGGATGGTGCACGTTGTTCGTGTGTTATTCATGTCCTGTGCTGCCGGATGGTTCAGACACAAAGTGATCTTATGGCAGTGAAAAAGCAACGCAAAGCGACAGAATTCTGTTAATATACAGCAAAGAGGCGAAGGATTTCAGACAGCAATGTGACAAAAAAAACAACTTGGTACCTCAACAACTAATTTTGCAGATATACAAGCGTATTTTTAAGCAAATAAAAACACCAGCGAGTGAAAATGGCAATGAAATGCAGATGTTGGCACCTGTAGGGTGTAGTACGGGTTGTCTCTAGTGAAGGAGAGGCTGCGTGCCAGCGAACCGTCCTCTCTTCTTCGTTCACGTAGCGCCCCCTGCTGGTGCCGCCGGATTCGCTCCATTTGCTCCTCGACACTCATGCGTGTTCGGCCCACCTCTATCGCACTGCTCATGTGCTCCACCGCGCTGCGGGGACGGTCCTGTGGGTGGGACTAAACATGTGTATATTATAGCAATGCATCAAAATGAAAAAAAAAATTTTTTTTAAATGAAAACCAAAAACTCTGGAGGCAATTGGCCAAAAAACGAAAATGATCTGAATGATCTGAAAATGATAAAAACCTTTTTAATAACTATTTATTTCTTATTTTAAATGAGCTTTTTTTTGATTAATATTAGACTTTTAAATTAAATTCAATAATTTTAATGATACTGAAGTTTCTAGAGAGAAATTTCATGTCGGTGCGTTTTAATATATATATATATATATATATATATATATATATATATATATATATATATATATAAAACCCAAAACAACTAAAAAAAAACATAAAATAATTAAATGGTTTATTAAATGTAATATTATTAAATTACACATTTTCAAAAAAGCTAACTAAAATAATGATTTCATAACGTATAATAAATTAAATTATATATTTTATTAAATATATTAAAATAAGTATTATATATATTAGGTATATATATATATATATATATATAATTATTTTTTTTCATATATTAACATATCAAATATAAAAATGTAATATTAATATACAAATATTACTATACAAATGAATATATTAAATGTTATACACAAAATTATGTATATATAATTTCTAAGATGATAACTGGACACTAAAGTCATGTGACCAGGGTCGCGGTTTTCCTGCAGAATTGGGCTTCTTTTAAACTGGCACGGGTTAATTTGTTTCCTGTGGGTTAAAGGTTTGACATATTGCATAAATTGTATTCGACTGAAATATCTTGCATTCCACCAATGATAAAACTGTGCTAGACGATGAGTTTTATGAGGGAGGGGCCTTTATGAGGGAGGGGCCTAAAAACAGATGAGTTTTATGAGGGAGGGGCCTAAAAACCGATGAGTTTTATGAGGGAGGGGCCTTTTGAGCTTCTTTATGAAACTACTATATAGTGATTTTCAAGTTGAACTGGGCTATTTCTGACTGGCCTTTGGGCTGTTTTTTTTTGGCAACCCTGACCTTAGCAACCACCCACAACACCTTTGCAACCGCATTGCAACAATTCGTTTTGATTCATTCAGATCTATTTGACATGCTTGTGTGCAGTGTACTCACTGTTCTGGGGTCAGGCTTCTTGCTCTTCCTCAAGGTGACATAAGAGGCGATGGTGGAGGATTCAGGCATGGGTGATTTAGTCCTCGGGCTGACGACTCCAACAGGGTAAATGACACCTGACACAGAGAGAGAGAGAGAGTGAGATCAGTGACCAGCAGCGAGGGCTTTATGACTGGAGGTGTCGGTGTTTGACAGGGCACCTTTGGTGACGCCGGGCGGCTCTTTCTCTGCAGTCTGCTCAGATTTGTCTTCACCGTTGCTCTCGTCAACCTCGGCTACCGTGGTAAGCTCCGGCTCGCTCTTATACAGTCTGTAATCCGGGCCCTGGAGAGCAGAGATTTAACCTGCTTACACATTATTTACAGCACACACACACCATACGAGGCGTACTGATTCTGTGAAGGTTTATGCTCATGGATTACATATTAAAATGTTACACTTTGCAACGATGCAAGCGATTAAGATTGAGATTTGCTAGATAGTTTATACTGCCTTACACTAGTATACTGTATGTATGCAGATTTATATATATATATATATAGAGAGAGAGAGAGAGAGACAGAGCGAGATTTATTTATATATCCAACTTCATATAAAGAGCTGGACGATAATATAGTTACATTTTGCAATGAAATAAAAAGTCATGCAGTTGAGACTTGCTATTTAGTATTATTATTATTTATTTTGAATGACACTGAATAATGTATGGGTGGTGGGTTTATTTTTTTAAAGCACCCAATGTTAAATAATGCATAATTAGGGCTGGGCGATATGGCCAAAAATATTATCACAATATGTTTTTCCATATCATACAATATTGATAGGCTATTTATCACGATATTAATTTACCTACCATTAATAGGGAAGGAAATGCCTTCCACATATTTGTTAGACCTTGAGAATGAACGTAAACAACTTGTTTGTTCACAATTAAACTTAACAGAGTAGCTACTTTTTAAATAATTTATTTTTACTAATGAAATCCATTTTATTTTACCCTAAATTCTGTTTTCTCCATTTTATTTTTCTGGATTCTGTGTTTTATGATTTAATACAAATTTATATAAACTTAAACAATTTAATCAAGCTTTTAAAATGTAATCAAATGAAAATATAGCAATTAATTTACAACAAAACATTGCGTTTTTATTTTTTATCATATAAGATACTGTATAAACTGAAACATGGGTGAAAAAATATCTTGATTTTATGATATTTAAAAATATATATATATTATCATCATTACTTTAAGAATTACATTTTACTATACAATAGTAATACATTTCTGTCATAATTTCTTCAAGTTAAACCGGACTTTTATTTTGACGGTTTGTCGTAAAGATCTTTCAGTTTTTGCATTATTATTATTACTTTGAGAAGTACATTGTAGTACAGGCTACAGTAGTGATATATTTTTGTAAATTTTTTTTTTTTTACAAAGTTTTAGTTTCAGTATCAGTGCGTTTTTCTTAACAATAGAAAAGCTGGTGAAGTGACTCTCAAAGCTGATTGGCTGTTATATTAATCCATATTGAGTAAAATATCCAGAGCTTATCATTGTTATTGCTGTAAATTTTATTGCAATCTCTATATGATATTGTTTATCGCCCAGCCCTATGTATAAAAATGGAAAATATCAGGCAGAAATGGTTGATTATCCACACAAAGCAGATGCAAATTTGA